>PVJH01026323.1:19551-30318 GCA_004026705.1 Nesogale talazaci | reverse complement strand
TCAGCACAGTGGTCCTTCCTCTGGCGGGGCCTTGCTTGTGCCCGCTCTCGCACTTCCGTCCCCTGGAGCTGCAGCCCTCTGAGGCACACCACCTTCCCCCACGGCCTGAGCGAGCAGAGGCCCTACACCCCATTCTAAAAGTTTGCTGGGCGAGAGCGCTTGACAGATAAGATGAGCAATTGGAAAAGACAAAAAAGCCAAACAGGTTTAAAGTTTAAACCCAATTCTATCTTTGTAGTTTTATATAAGCCTTAACTTTATTTCAAAATTAAAATTGGTGGGGGGGGGCGGGGGGACGGCGCGGCGGTGGCAGAATTCAACAGCCCTCACGGAAGATTCAAGTAACCAGGCTTCTGTCCAAACGAGGCACCATGCTGCTCACCTCAAGAGCTGCCTCGCTCTGAGGCGCTGCTTCTGTTCGGGTCACAGCCAAGCACCTTCTGGAGCAGTTCTACTACGCCAAACGCGGGGCAAAGGTTTGGCTTTTATTTGCTTCCTCACTCCCATCTCCCATTTTCAAGGAACACAAAAGCACTGCTGAGAGAGGGCCCCCAAAGGTCATCACTTTGAAGAGGCCCACCAGGCGCTCTCCTATTCACCTGCACTAGCCCTCCCGGGGCTCAGCAGCAGGAGAGAGACGAGGCTGTCCACTGCTCTGGAGTCTCAGAAAGCCACAGTCAGTCGTGCTAGCTTGCTGCTCTGTGCTTCACAGTGGACTTGGTAACAGCGAGTGAGCCCTCCCTCGGCAGGAAGCAGACGTGGACTACTCTCCCCTCTCCACTGTGAAGAGTGCCGTCTGCACTCCTGGGCAAGAGCAGGTCGTGAGACAGACAAGACCTGGGATGTCTCACTCACCTTTTACCTGCAATGCTGCTGTCTCTGCAAGACACCAGGAAGCACCCAGGTGTCTACCGTCAAAACCCTGGCCCCAGAGCACTTCACTGGTCACTGATCTCTAGGTACAGAGAGGACAGAGCTCCCGACCGCTGCGCAGCGCCACCTCAAGGAAAAAGCAGCTTCCACCTCCTTGCTCAACTCCCTGATATACTACAACCCTCCCGCACCATGCAAGACCAAGCACACAGCGTCAAACGGGAAGCAGCACCGGAGGTGGTCCGTGCTGTCGGAGCAGGCTGCCCACAGACGCGTCTCACTTACCGAGCAGGTCACCTGTAGCTGCTGCTGCTGCTGCGGAGAGGGCGTCTGTTCCTGGGGCGCTGGCTGCTGCGGCTGCTGCTGGGGGTCCCATATGTGCACAGTCTGGGCTGTATTCTGGTACGTGCCTGCCACGGCCTGCACAGCCACTGGAATGTGGATGTTGCCGTTCATGAACTGTGCTGGAAAGAGAGAGTTTGCGAGGGTCTGCACTACCTCTTCATGGGAGTTTTTCACTACAGATGTGGTGCCCACCATCTTCTCCTTGTCATCCTCCAGCTTTACAGCTGTCAGGGCCGTGGGGGAGCCACTGACGTGCACTGCGTTGTAGGCCTCCTGGGGAATGGCAATGTGAGTAATACTCTGCTGCTGAGGGTCCCCCCGGGGCTGGGCAGAGTAAACGGGGATGGTCCAGGTTTCTCCTGTGGGGCTAGTAATGGTCCCAGTGGCACTGTACAGATGGGCACTGTCTACAGTCAGCAAGTCTGGCCTCAAAGACACATAACTCTGCTGCTGGCCTTGCGGAATGGCCAGCACGGTGGCCACCGGCTGCCCTGAGATGGCGTAGGACACAGTGATGGGCATATCCACTTTGCGCTTCTTCACTGGCTGCAGAACACTGGCTGTGCCTACCCGCCGCTCCCCTTCCCGAGGGGAGCCTTGCTGAGACGGTGGTGGGGAGAGGGCACCCACGGTCTGAATTTGGATCTGCTGGCCCCCAGCAAGAGACTGTCCGGCTACCAGCTGGGCTTGGATTTGTTGATGTGGGATGTGCTCTTCTGGGATCTCAGCAGCCTGGATCTGCTGGGCGGCCTGGACGTGCTGGACCTGGAACTGGGCGGCCTGCAGCTGTGAGGGGCTGGGGCTCTGCAGAGACGGTGTCTGGATGGAGGGAGCTGCTGGCTGTGGGGCCTGGCCCTGGATCTGCACCTGGACCTGGATGGGCTGCTCGGCAGGTTGGTGAACGGTGAGCTGTGGCGAGACCTGCTGCGGAGACTGCTGGACCTGCACCTGAACCTGCAGGGACAAGATGCGTCAGTGAGTCGGGCAGCCCTGCAAACACAACCCCTGCGGAGGGCCTGGGCAGCGAGCGTACGATGGCGCCGGGCATCAACAATCACCACCTAAAATCAAGACACCTCCCCCCGGCCACGAGTCGATTAGGGCTCACAGAGCTGTCCCCGTGTGTGCTCTGCAAGGCTACAAATCTTTCTATGAGGCGGGATGGCCAGAGCCCAGGCTTCCATCGGCAGAAGTCTCTGGCATCACACCGCACTTGGTGGGACAGACACGCACCCCAGGGTAAGCCCCCGCTCCAATGGCGTTCGGGTAGGAAACAGCAGAACTTTTCTTTTGTTGACATCTTTTAAAATGACCTCTTGGTCTAGTGTGTCACAGCAGTACCAAAAGTTTACCTTATAAATTCAGGAATATGCTCAAAAACATTTTGCTCTTGGGAAAATTCCTTTTTTCACAAACTCTTGAAGTTTCCTCATATGCTCAAGAGAAATAAAAAACTTATGACACACAAAAAACTTGTACCCAAATACTAATAGCCACATTCTTATAGCCCCAACGTAGGGTGAATGGATAAACACCTATATAGTACAGTAAGTATATGTCTGGGTACACACACATAGAAGAATATTTGCAAGCAAAAAAGGAAAGCAATTATTTTCTTTACTTTAAAAATTATTTTAAAGTATTATTTTACTCTTTTCGATGTGATGAAAAAATTTTTTTCATCATGAAAAAAATTTTAAATGATATACTAATGGTTACACAACTATGCATATACTAAGTCACTTTATTGTACAAGTCAAATAAATGAATTATATGGTATGTGAATTACATCTCAAAATAGGATTTTGAAAAACAGATAACCAAAGAAGTTATATGCAAAATAAAGGCTTTGAGATCACACGCTAGTTTTGAACTGATGCTGCATTTTCCTAGGAATGAATTCACGAGCAAATCACTAACCTTTAAGTCTTCATTTAAAAAACTATTTTTCTAGAAAATCACTATATTTCAAAAAAAAAAAAAGAAAGAAAGAAAGAAAAAGAAAATCACTATTATTTCCCCCAAACAAAAACTGACGAGTGGAAAGATTTCACATTTTAAAAATCTCCTAGTGTTTATAAGAGCTGTAAGAGACCCCAATAAAATCACTGGGGAAAAAAAAAAGAAGATGGAATAAGAATTTTTTAAAAATCTCCTAGTGTCTGAGCCAACAAAAAGATAGCTAAATCCTACTATCTGCTTCTGCATTTAACTGACATGTCAGCAGTCCCACTGTTGGTGAACTCCACTGTAGAGAGTGAAAGTGAAACAGCAATAACACCCCAGCATTGTAACAGAAAGTTGTTTTTTTTTTTTTTTTTGGGGGGGGGGGCATGACTGCCCTCAGGTGGTGGGAGTAGGAGGCCCACCCTTTGCTCCGTGGACCTGGAATCGAACCTCCATCCCAGTGGGCCGCAGTCCTGCTCACAACCACTACGCCACCGGGGCTCAGCCCAGAAACAGGTTTCACCATGTGCTCCCTGTAAGGGTCGTGGACACTATAAAAACCACTGCTGCAGAGTTAAATACACAGGATGTTTTCGACCTGCGACACATGATATATTGGAGTTAAGACAAATCTTTCTTGGAGGTATAGCTTTCCATTTTACACACACACACACACACACACACACACACTTTCCATTACAAGGCTGCAGCATGTAATTTGCTGATGTCATTATTCTGTAAATCTATATATAATGTATCCAAGCTCCAAAGACAAATTACAATTGGATTTATACGGATACAGATAGAAGGCAGAAATAATGAAAATCAAAAAGGCATTTAATATTTCAGAACTGACTTATCATAATGATAGATAGATTGCCATCATTAATTGGGGACTATCATATAAAAAATATGGTACTTTTTCTAACTTTAACTTCTATCACGGCTGAGCCCCAGTGGCATAGTGGTTGAGTGCGGGACTGTGGCCCACAGGGTTGGCGGTTCAAATCCAGCAGCAGCTCTCCAGGAGCAAGGCTGGGCTTCCTACTCCCACCAGGGCAGTGATGCCACAAAAAAAAAAATAAACCCAAACTTCTCTCACTGAATCTTCGCATATGAGCTAAGAATTTAATATAGCTCTTTGATTTCTCTTGGAACTTACCAAAATTCAAGCTTCCAATAATAACAATTACTGTATATTTTGGACCATAAGATGCACCTCCCCCCCAAAAAAAAGTGTGTGGGGGGGAATTAGGGTGTATTTTATGATCCGAAGCTGTGATACTCCAGAACATTTTAGTATACTAGTACTATTTGGTTCAGTATATATTTTTTCTTGTTTTCTTGCCCTAAAATCTGGGTGTGTCTTACGGTCAGGTGGTCTGAAAAATACAGTAAATAGCTACTGTATCAACAGAAACACAGGAGTCAGACCTTCCCGGACTAAATCCTAACTAGGAACATCAAGCACTCAATCTAGAAACAAAAAACAAGTAATTTGGTGTTGTTTTAAATGGAAAGTTATTAGAAAAGGTTCACATTTAAAATAAGGGGAATTAAAATAGTTTAAGAAATGTCCTAACTAAGGTCAGTACACCCATCCTTTACTTACTGACACAGTCAGATTCCAAAGACAAGACTGTTATGTGAAAATGGAAGATGAGAGCATCAATGTATAATTGCCAAATGACATCATTCTACAATTGCCAAGCCACGGTAGATCACGAGCCAGCCCAAGTGACATGGAACCCTAACCGTCACAGCTACAGTCGCTCTGACCTAGGACACTGGCAGGCCATTAATACACAAATAAGGGTTTTCTACTATCACCATGAATGTGCAATGCTGGGTGATGACATAGTTTATAAGTGAAGAATGGATGTATATTAAATTAGAAACCAGATAGATGTCCATAGGCTTTAGTGATTTTTAATTTTTTTTTTCTAATTGGCTTTAGTGAGTTTTAAGAGCCAGTTAAGAGCCTATGGGCTAACAGTGTTACCACTCCTTGGTTTCTTTTTTTTTTTCACTCACTGAGTCCTT
The DNA here is from genome assembly GCA_004026705.1 of Nesogale talazaci. Classification (NCBI taxonomy): domain Eukaryota; kingdom Metazoa; phylum Chordata; class Mammalia; order Afrosoricida; family Tenrecidae; genus Nesogale; species Nesogale talazaci. The sequence continues at coordinate 25,110 of PVJH01026323.1, read as the reverse complement.
ATTATTTATACAGAAACATAACTTTTTTTCTGGTTAGATAATTCGTGTCCAATATGGTCGCTATGAGTTGGAATCAACCTGACTGCCGTGTCAGTTAGATCAATTACTAAAAAAGTATGTATATATTGGAGGGGATAAAGGTTAGTTCATGAAAAAATTCCATGGGATGTTTTGCTGCACATAATCAGCAAGTGCTGCTTTTTATTATTGTAAATCACTCGATCACACTTTTGTCAATTCAACTTTTTATAGGTATAGAACGTACTGACAACAATTACCATAATCGGTAATCAATGTAATTTTTCCACTTCCACTAATCCCTCGTTACCTTCTGCCCTGGTCAACACTGATAAACTCTGGTCTCTACACATTTGCCTCCTCTTGTCCTTCCGCATATTATGTCCTTTTTTGATCAGCTTATCTTGTTCTACATGCATTCCAGATACACCTCTACTGTAACATGTATTATGAGTCCTTCCTGGTCCTTACTTATACAATACAGACCAAGACTAGCTGTCAACAGGTCTATTCTGACTTACAGAAATCCCACGTGTATCAAAGTAAAACTCCACTGGATTTTCAAAGTAAATCAATAGCTCTTTTCCCCAAGGCCCGTCTTGGTGGACTTGAACCTGTAACCAGTTAGCAGCCACGTGTGCTAAGCTTTGGCACCTCCCTGAGACTCCCTATGGCACTCGGTCTCCAGGAAGCATTCAGATAGCCTCTTTCCTTCGGACAGTTTCTTTCTAGGGTTGTTTTGTTTTTGTATCACTGTGACAATGGGATTGTATCTCAATTCTGAGCTAGTTATACTGTTGCTTTATTCTTGAAATTTCTCTACTCATTTTATTTTGTTGCATTATCCTCTACTAAGATTTTTTCAGAAAGTCTATACGAGTGGAATTCACAGATCAGCAGCACAGAGACCCGGAAACTTAAAATGCAAATTTTCAGACTGTACCCAGGCCGCCTGAAGCAGACTTCTGGGTGAGAAGGAAAGCCACTTGTGTCTGAAGAAACCCTCCCGGGTGATTCTCAGGGGGCCTGTAGTTTTGATAATCACTGGTATAAAAGCTGGAGTGGATTGGGCTCATCCAAATTCCTAACCACTCTGCAGCTAACTCGCCTGTCCACCCTGTCTGTCCCTCCGTGCCCTCCATCGCCCAGAGCAGGCCACCCACCCCTGAGGACTACGGATCTAATGAAGGGGGCCGGGTGAGCCGGGAAGCAGCACGTGCATCAACCTCGACAGGACCTAACCATTAAAGCTGAGAAAAAGCTGTGCTTGCTATCATTTCTTGACCGATTTTGCTAATTAAAACCAGACAAACTTGCCATCAGTCAATGCTGACTCATGGTCACCTTATCGAACAGCCTCTGTGGGTTTCTGAGACTGCAAATCTTTTTTTTTCTTTTAATAATTTTTCTTCTTTTCTTTTTTCCCCTTGTCTGAAATTTCTCTAACCTCGCTCTGGAAATGGTGCAGAACAAGGCCTCATACTGTTTCAAAACTGTTCCTGCAAGCACTGTAGGAATGTAGAGAGTCACTCCAGACCCAGACATGCTGGAGGCTTGCCGTGAGACTGCAAATCTCTCTCCCCTCAGAGCTGCTGGCGATTTTCACCTACCAACTGCCCCCTGCACAACTCAAACCCCACCAGAGCTCCCAAAACATAAAACCAACCAGTACTTTGTTTAGAAGACAAATGTGCTGACTCAAAGCCTGCTAGACTAAGTTTAAACTTCTACCTCTCGAATAGCAATGGAAAAAAAAAAAAAACCTACTCCAACAAGGGAGAATACCTCTCCAAAAAATTTTTTAGGGCTGAGCCCCGGTGGCGTAAGCGGTTGAGTGCGGGACTGCAGCTCGCAGGCTTGGCGGTTCAAATCCAGCGGCAGCTCTCAGGAGCAGCGATGGGTAGCGCCCATGACCACCAGAGGCAGTGATGCCATCACCCTTCCCCCCCAAAAAAATTTTTTTAAACATTTCACTGGAGACTCATACAAATTCTATCATCATACATACATACATTGTATGCAAAGCACATTTGTACACTTGTTGCCACCATCATTCTGAAAACATTTTCTTTCCACTTAAGCCCCAGGTATCAGCTCCTCATCCCTCAAATTTTTAAAATCTGTGCAGGTCCAATATCCATGTAGCTAGCAAACACTTGACACATAACAAATTATAACGTGCTGTAAGTACAAACACCAGATGTCAAGAAATGAAAATAGCATTTTTTTTGTGGGCCTCACTGCACTCCGGTGGTCATGGGAGTCACCCAGTACCGCTCCTGAGAGCCGCCGCTGGATTTGAACCGCCAAGCCCGCGGCCGCAGTCCCGGACTCAACCACTTATGCCACCGGGGCTCAGCCCCCAAAATAGCAATTTAAAATGGATTCTGTGTTTAAATATTAGGCTAAATGAATGCTTAACATGAACTTCTCTCTGTTTTAAAACAATAAAGAGGCTACCAGAGATTTAGATCAAGTGGCTGGCACTGTTTCTGGTTCTTAATCCCACAGAGGAGAATGCAGGGGGCCGGCTCAGTCAGACAAAAGGGGTTCTCAGAGGAAATCTAAATCTGTCCATCAACAGCTAGTCATGAAAACCTTAGGGAGCTAAGGAAAATTGCATGGCTCAAATAGTTTTCTGAAAGTGGAAAGTCTTTACCCAAGTAGTAAGACATTGACCAAATTCCTATTATACAAATGAACTTTAAAGATTAGTAAAGAACTGGAAATGACGAGCCAGAAAAGGCAAAATAAACGGTCCACCAATCTTAAACATGCAAAGGATTCCAAACGAGCCCCGCAAAGTACCAGTTAAGAAACTGGTGAGGTTAGTTCCCACCCTGTGAAGAAGCTTCGAAGTTCATAGAAGAAATTCCATGATCTTGTATCCCATTTTCCCATGGCATGTTTGAAGTCCTCTTTTTGTAAGTGCTGTCTCCCTTAAAGACGCAGAAGCCATAATCAATTTCTCAGCCTCTCTTGCCTGAGAGTGCATGTGCCCAAGGCTTCCCAAGTTCGACGCACTGCAAGAACCCAGGAGCCAGAAGACAGCCTGTGAGGAGACAACAGGAACCAGTTTCCAGGTTCATTTCAGTGGAGTGCTGTGGCAAGGGCAGTCGGAGGGCCAAAGGTCCACGTGAGGCTGCAGTGGGGTGCTGGGGCAGGGATATTACAGCAAGAAAGGGATGTGCGCCCGCCACGGCACATTTTCTGGCTCTCCTATAAATCTCATGGCTAATAAAGTCAATTATTTTGAGGAATATACCGGGTTGAGATTGTCTGAAACACTTCAAATACTAAGTAGATCCACATTCCTTTTCTACTTAACCTCTGACGATGTCTGTGTCTCTAAGGATTCATGCACAGTTTTGAGGCTGTCGATTCTTTTGTCAAATGAGATGACTGTGTACTGGTCAGAAGAGGAAACCGTAATGGGAAAGAGGAGATGCTCTGGGGGTGGTGAGAGGTGGCTGAAAACACAATCTGTTTTGAATTCACAATGCTGTGTTTACATGTTTAAACCATTATTAAATAAAAAGCAAATTATATGGCTGCACAACACTGAATACATCATTGAATTGTACAACTTAAAAGTTAATATGGAAAACTGTCTTATATATTTAGCAAATTCCTATTATATATTTACCAAAAAAAAAAAAAAAAAAACCCCAAAGCCCCACAACCTAGAAGACAGCATTAACTTCAAGATTGTGAATCTTCAAATAATATTAATACAGAAATTTTCAAAAATATATCAGAAGCATTAAGATTGAAGTGGAGAGACTAAAATCCTTACCCACTGCTAGTGAGAACATAAAATGGTTCAACCATGTGGAAAGCAAGTTCTTTATAAAGTAGAACACAAGGTGACTGCTGTATGATCCCACAGTTCTACTCCTAGGTACATACCCAGAAACAATGAAGACAGGAACACAAGCATACTTGTCACACCAGGGTCTTCACAGGCGGGCCATGGGAGAGGGGTGGTGGTGGTGGGTGCTTTTTAATTGTCCAGAGAGGAGTGAGGGGATGCGCAGTGATTTTTTTTTAATAAAAAGGTGGCAGTAGGCCGAATAAGCTTGGGAAGCTATGCTTGCTGAAGCACTTTCCCCAACAGCCAAAAGTTGAAACTAAAATGTCCGTCAGCAGATGAACTTGTAAATAAAACGTGGCATATATGCACACAATAAAATATTGCTCAGCCATAAAAGAAGTGCAAGTCCTGGTGCACGATGGACACCCTGGAAACCCTCAGGCAGGGCTGGAACGGCACGTGCTGCGTCAGAGCACCGTCGGCAGAGGGTTTAGAAGGCGCGCTGCATCAGTTCATCCTTATGTGGCAGCGCACACGCTCCCCCTGGTCTCTCCCATTCACACAGTCGACTCCACGGGCACCAGCCTCTTTTGCAATTCTTCAGAGGACCAATCTTCCTCCCACCTAAGATCTAATTTTGCCAAATTCAAATAAGCGAGCATGCCTCCATTCTCGAACTGTCCTGCTTGGAATGCTGTCTGCCACTTGCCAGTGCTCCTCCGCAGTGACACAAACGTCAATTGCACACGAAGGCCAGCTCCTGGGCTCTTCTGTCTTCTTTGCATTTATGATGACAACACGGGATTTTCCTCCTGTGCACTCTGCCTGGCCTGCCCGCGGCCCTCAAGACCAGTGAGCTTTACATCGTTCACAATTGCATCATCCCAGCATCCTGCTGAGGGCTGTGTACACACACACACACACACACACACACACACACACACAGAGCTATACGGAAAAAAGACTAAGAATCACTGCCAGGTTACTGTTTACATTTAGGGGTAAAAGTTAACATGCTTACATTATCACTCATGTATAACACAAGCATTGCTTAAAATAAAAAGCTCTCCTTAGCGCCCCACTCTCCAGCACGATTCCGCTCCTTAGGGGGCCACTATTGCTGTGTGAATTCATCCTGTGAGAGTTTGAATTCTACACATGTTAAAGATACTTTGACTTTATAATGGTTTTAACACTCAACAATTTACTGAATGCCCCTGCCGATTAATATGAAAAAAGCAATTTTATTCTTTTGGCTACGTAAGGCAATACACTATAATTGCACCACTATTTGTCATTTCCCTTATTAACAAAGTGATCTGTTTCTAATATTACTACCATGTAGCAGTGAATATCCTTACATACACATATAGAAAGGGTTTTCAAAAGCTTGTGGAAAGAGAAATTAAAAGATAGTGGAATTTCTCACAAACTTTTTAAAGCCTCTTCATATTAAACACAAATAAAGGTCCCAGGTATGTACACTTAAACATTTGATAAATTCACCTCCAAATGAGTTGTACTAATTAATCCTCTTATAATTTTGCTTACTCAGGTCAAATTTTAATAAGATTTTTCCATCTCATAAGTAAAATACAGTATTTCATTTTGAAAGCGTACATTCCTGTAATCACCAGCAGTATGAAAGGTCTGTTACTATGATGGGCACCACCTGTGTCCTCTAAGGAACTGTTTTAGAATTCTTTCCATTTTTCTATAATCCCCCC
>PVJH01026323.1:0-19451 GCA_004026705.1 Nesogale talazaci | reverse complement strand
ACTGTTAGTGTGTATTGTCACTCAGAAAATGTTTCTCCAAAATCTTATATAACATTCTATTTTTATATTTTTTTACTCATTTTGCCTGGCTTATGATTTAGTTAGCTATCAATTTACAATCTTTATTTCAATTTACAGAGCCTACTTTTAGAAACACTAAATCTTATTTGGCTGATGCCAATTATGACACATTTTTATAACTATAGTGCACAAAATATACATATAATTAAACAATTTTATGAAAGGGTTAATTTCAAGGACGATAAGCCAAATTTTTTGGGGGGGGAGGCATCACGGCCCTCTGGTGGTCGTGGGAGCTACCCAGCGCTGCTCCTGAGAGCCGCCACTGGATTTGAACTGCCAAGCCCGCGTCCGCAGTCCCGCACTCAAGTTTATCTAGAAAAGACTCAAAGTCTCTTTTTGGATTTTAAGTTAAAAAAAAAATCATTTCCGCTTTTGGATCACAAACTTCCTCCTCCTAAAGAGGGGGGTTCATCTGCCCAACAAAGACCACTAAGAAACCTGAAATGGATCCGCACTCACCTGGGATTTGAACCACCAATAAAGGAGCTGTGTGAGGCACACAAACAAAACCCACCTCATTGTTAATTGAGTCAATTCTGACCCGACAACCTTTTATACTATATGTATGCAAGGGAAAAATACCTAGACACTTAACCTTGGTACAAACCACATTTCATTAGCATGCTAGGCAAGAAAATTTTGTCTTTTAGGTCTACTTAAACAAAATGAGGGAGGGGGCGCACAGATGTACATGTAAGAATTTTATTTTAAAAGGAAAAACTTTGGGGCTGAGGTCCGGTGGCATAGTGGTTGTGCAACTGCGGCCCACTGGGATGGAGGTTCAATTCCAGCAGCGGCTCCACAGGAGCAAAGTCTGGGCCTCCTATTCCCACCACCAGAGGGCAGTGATGCTCCCCCCCCCCAAAAAAAAGGAAAAAATTTGAAGTTTTCTTCTATCTATACTAATGACTTACATTAGAACAATAATCTGTGATGACAAATCATACAGACAAAAAAAATCTAACTGGTTAAAATTGTATCCAATGCTCAAAAAAAAAAAAAAGGGATTCTTTAAAAGAACACTGACAATTTTTGAATTTTATCTCTAACTTGATCAAGCAAATATTCCTTATAATTTTCTGCAGATAATTTGAGACGTGACACCATTTCAAGGGTTCCTGCAGAATTAAAAGATGGGAAAGGTTAGCTGAGTTACTTTTCTTCCTTAGGGGACAGTTTCTCACCCTAAATTTTTTTTTAAAGTTCCATGTCTTTTAGTCGTTTTTAAATCTGACTCTAATCCATCTGGACAATCTTTCTACTGGTGGCTGAGTATATTTTCTTTTCTTTTTTGGGGGGGCATCACTGCCCTCTGGTGGGAGTGGGTGGCCCAGCCTTGCTCCTGGAGAGCTGCTGCTGGATTTGGGGCACCAAACCAGTGGGCTGCAGTCCCGCACTCAACTACTACGCCACCGGGGCTCAGCCCTGATGATATTTTCAAAGAGGAACACACTGCATTAATTGCACGCACTGGAGAGAAGGGTACCCTCTTCCAAACTGCCAACCCCTGCGGCGGCCTCATACATGTCTATCAACACCCATGCCGTGGCACTGAAGCTGGCCTCGAGTAGTCTCTACTTCTGGGCCAAGAGACTCTGCATGACTGCGCTTACCCTCCCAAAAGTTCACTTATAACATCAATGATTTTGTCACCTCAATCTGTCAGCTTTCCTTCTTTCAGGAACTTCTTGCATATAATGCTTTTTTGATGATGTTTTCCACCCAGCACTTGCAGGAATTCTTAACCTTTCAGTTACTTGGAATAGGTGTGGTCCAACTGCATATGACAACAGATTAACTCATTGTGCCAAAAGGCCAGTCTTCTTTTACCTAGCATCCTTCTGTCCTTATAAGTACTGGAATAAATAATGGCTATGCCCCTTCACTTGCCATATAATAAATGCACTATTATCATCTCAGGCAGCCTCACTAAATAGCTATTAGTCTCTATTTGGTAAATGAACAAATAGGCTTAGAATGATTAAGGCCATGTCACAAATAGGAGGGGTCAAGTGAAATTCAAATCCAGAGGGAGGAAGGAGAAAAAGAGAGAAGTTGATAGCAAGGGCTCAAGTAGGAAGAAAGGGTTTTGGAACTGTTGATGGTAACATATGTACAAGTGTGCTAAATACGATCATCAAAAGATGGATTCTTATAAGATTCCTAAGAACCCCCAATAAAATGATTTTTTTTTAGAAAAATCAAATCCAGGCCTGTAACTCTAGTGTCAATTTAGTGTGCCACTCTGTCTGCCTGAGGGGCAAAGTGGTCACACATCTCCCTTGCCAAGCACCAGCCCCCTGCCTGCTCTCCCTTTCCTGCCCTCTTCTTGGTGGACCAGCGTCATGGATGAGCGGTGACAGGACACAATGGGTGGGGCAAGAAAAGCGCGTTTGTAACTAGAAGAGACTGTTGTTTCACATAAACACACCTACAAAGGGAACGCTTTACCGTGCCAGCAAATGCACTCGCTTTTCCTTCACCAATGCACTCATCAATTACGTTTATTTCTTGATTTATACATTTATCATTTATAAATAATAAATGCAAAACAAAAATCCTTTTTATCATTCTACTGGGGGGGCTCCCACAAATCCCATGACAATTCATCACTCAATTGCATTAAGCACACCGTATACATGTTACCATCAATACCCTCAAAACATTTTCCCTCCACCTGAACCCCTGAAACCATCCCCTCCCCTTTTCCTTCTCTCCCCCAGAACTGAAAATCTTTACGTGACCTAAGGCCCTATACAACAAGATGAAGACCACTAACACATAATGGTCTTTGCACTTTGAAATACATTCCGAATGTCATGCTTTGAGAATGAGCCAAAATTAGGACTGCTCTGTTCTCCTTCTGCTCAGCTGGACACAGACAGAAGGATACTTCAGTCACACACAAATCCAATTTCAGAAGACCTTTAGCTTCTATACTGTCCAACTCTCCAAAGCAAATACGCTAAGTGTCTGTGGTCTTTCCAGTTTATAGTAATTACAACTATTTTTAGTCATATTAACCGAAAATCTTAATGTTGAACAAGAACTTTTGGAGATAAAAAAAGCCTTACACAGTATTCCTTTTGTGAAAATAACTCTTGCAGTTATATATACTGATGCGATGCTGCTGCTAACTCAACCTAAAGAATGAAGGCAAATGAAATATATTAAGTAGTCTCCAACTCGACATTTCCTGTTTACCTGAACCTGCTGTGGCTGCTGAACCTGGATCTGCTGTTCCTGCGGAGTCTGTGGCTGAACACTGGCAGTGACTGGACAGGCTAGTTCAAGCAAGGACCCAGCCACCTCGGTGTTGTCAGTGTAAATGCAGCTCCCGCCCTGCTGGTACACCATGGTCGTGGTAGCTGTCTGTTGGAACTCCTGAAGGGCTTCTGGCCCTTTGGAGGCCAGCGAGTCCAGAAACTCCTTCATCCTGTGTTGCGGAACAGACCTCGCCTTGACTCGGATATACTCTTCAAAGGAGATGGTATTCTCCAGAGAATTATTCATATTGCAGAGTCCTTACGGTTCCTAAAAATAAAAGGATGAACAGAAGTCAAAATTATGCTGCTACTGCTTTTATATCTTGAAATGCTTAGAGGCAAGCACCCTCATATCAGAGTAGAATATTTCAGGACAGCTAATTAACATCTAGAATCAAACTAAAATTTTATTATACTACCTTATTCTTTCAGTTAGGGGTGCTTGCAAACCTTTTTCATACAAAGTAAATCAAACTATGACACTGAAAACGAAAAACAAAGTGTGACTAACAATCCTGGACGAAACGGGCTGAACAGTACCCCACCCAGAACCAATCCCACCTTCTGTTGCGAACCGGGCACTGGTCAGTAAAAGTCACAAGCAAAACTACTTCCTGGCCCTCAGAGAAGACCACCAAGTAAGGAGAGGCAAATGAAGAACAGGGATCCCTCCTGCCATGTCTTAGTTCCAATGCCAAATAGGCCCCATCACGGCGGGCGCATCCACGAGCTGCAGGGACAAAGTGCGCTCCCCAGCTCCCATGAGAAATACACAATGTCTCTTTTAGCCTTATCGGCCGCTTGAATCCTTTTGTAGACTCACTTAGTGGTTTAGAGCAGTGGTTCTCAACTTTCCTAATGCCACGATCCTTTAATACAGTTCCTCATGTTGTAGTGACCCCCGCCCCCAACCATAAATTTATTTCATTCCAATTTCTTTTTCTTTTGTTTTTTTTTGGCATCACTGCCGTCAGGTGGTGGGAGTAGGAGGCCCAGCCTTTGCTCCGTGGAGCTGGACTTGAACCTCCATCCCAGTGGGCCGCAGTCCCGCGCACAACCACTACGCCACGGGGCTCAGTCCTCATTCCTATTTCTGAACTGTAATTTTGCTACTGTTATAAATCGGGCAACCCCTGTGAAAAGGTCGTTCGACCCTAAAGGGGTTGCCAGCCACAGTTTTAGTGTGTGGACAATGAATCTAGGCTCCCTGGTTCAAATCTCGGTTCCTTAGCTGTGTGTATTTGAACAAGTAATTTAACCTTATCTATAAAGTAGTGCATATTAAAATGGTGCTTTCTGCATAAAGCTAACACGAAGATTAAGACACATGTAAACCACTTAGAAAAGTACCTGACATACCGCTAGTGCTATATTAATGTTAGATATTATTATTACTATAGTAATTTGATGGGGTTTCACAGGCGCCCTGGTAACTCAGTGGTTAAGCCTTCACTCTGAACAGAAATGTTGGTGGCTCGAATCCACCAGCCATTTGGAGAGAGAAAGATGTGGCAGTTTGCTTCCATAAAGATTACAAACTTAGACAACACATGGAGTGATTCGACTCCATCATTCAGGGCTGCTATGGGTTCAAACTGTCTTGATGGCGGCGGGGTTAGGGTTTGGATAGTGTTATAAATAACTAGATCACTATGAAATTCAGAAATAGATTCTGCAGGGTTCTCTGGGGTATGTGCCGTGAGAATTGATGGGCGGGAGTGGTACTCATTCCCCATCAGCCAGTGACACCTGTGCAATCTATAAACTGCTGAGTGCCCTGCCACTGCAACCTAGCACCCTCCCTTAATCAGCACCGCTCACTCCAGAGCAACAGCAGCAGCAGCAGCCAGGGAACAGAAACCAAGTGAATCTCTCTGCCACTCACAAATGTCTGCAGTGATTCTGTTGCCCTAAGTCTTCAAGGCTAGAAACACCGGTCTCTCTCCCTCCCTGTGGGTCAATCTCATTTCTTACACCTCATCTGGTCCCCTAAATGGCTCGCACTTGGGTAGGTGCTTACCATGTACCGTCTGCATTGGGAATTCAACTTACTACCCTAAGTTGTGGGTTCTTTTCTAATGAGTGGTTAGTATACCAAAACACTTCATACTCACACAAGCACGAAACTAAAAAGTGAATTTGGTTCTAACTATTAATTTACCAACAATGGGATTATTTCTGTGAGACATTAAGCACTTAAATTCTACCTCAACACTTCCAAATGGAATAGACCCGGCAATTAATCTTTTCTAATGGTGCATATTAATATATGTCTAAAATGTTATGTCTGATAGGAGGCTGTTTGCTTCTCAAAAAAAACCCAAGCACATTATAGTACAGAGCACAGCCAGTGCAGGTCAGGAGGAGGCCAGGTAAAGCTGTTGCCAATGGGCTTTTGTCTTCTGAAACACAACCCTCCTGTTGGCCTCTTTCCCACAGTTCTTGACCACCTCCCTTTACACAGCTTTCCCTGTCTACATGGGCTTTTCTTCCTCTGAGTAGAAAAATGTTCAAAAAGGTCTGCTCTGGGACTTCGGGATTAAGTTCTCAGATGAAGTCCAAGACACATCTCAGTGAAGAGCATTACTGCCAGAGAGGGCCCTTCTGTTACCGTCAGAGCAGGCCACACTCACCGTGTGGCAACCCATGAGCACTGACTTGCCACGCAGGCAGGTGCCCAGTATGTTAGTTTCCCTCTGATCATCGGTGAATGAGAGGCATCCTTCATAATAGAAAACTAATGGCATTAAAGAGTTCACAGCACACAACTCTAATATCCAATCACATAGACTCTCTGCACAAAGAGACAGAGGACAATTTTTTTTAAGGCAACACTGCCTTCTGGTGGGAGTGGGGGACCCAGCCTTGTCCTGCAGAGCTGTTGCTGGATTTGAACTGCCAAGCCAGTGGGCTGCAGTCCTGCACATACCCACTATACCACCAGGGCTCAGCCCAAAAGGATTTTTTTTAAGTACAGTTATGACACAAAAAACTAACGTCTTAAACCGTGGAGAAAATAAATGTAAGTAAACACAAATATAAAGAAACACTGCCAACTAAGTTTGCAAAACTGGAAAAGCTTCATACAAATATCACTCGTTAAAGTCAGTCACTTGGATGGTCCTGGCCACCTATTTCCCATCACTCTCAAGTTTCGGTAATTCAGGAGCAGCAGCTTACACCTCATCTCAAGTCTGAGACTAAGCACAAAGGAGAATATCCCCCAACTTCCTTCCCCCAAACAGTGTCTTCAGTGTTCAGGGTAGAATTCCACCTAAGGCTTTGTTTTCGGGGGGGGGGGTCCATTTTTTAAAGGGTGGGTGTAAAAGTAATACACTAAGAAGAAATTTTTTTTAAATGAGCTGATACCGGGCTGAGCCTCGGTGGCGTAGTGGTTGTGCGCAGGACTGCAGCCCACTGGGACGGAGGTTCAATTCCAGCAGTGGGGCTGGGCCTCCTACTCCCACCACCGGAGAGCAGTGATGCCAGGCCCCCCCCCATCCCACTGCCCGCCCCCCCGCCAAAAAAAATGAGCTGGTACCAAGGACTTAAGTAGAAAGCAAATGTTTTGAGAATGATGAGGGCAGCAAATGTACAAATGTGCTTGACATACAATGGATGAGTATGAGTCCCTAATAAAATGATTTTTTAAAAAAAATTTAAGGCATTGGAATGTATGATGTGGGTTATATGTCAACAGAACGGTAACTAAATACGTTGGAAAAAAAGTTCATGGACTGAAATTGAGTGTGGTGTTCATCGTACAACTCTTCTTGATATGATTGAACTATTGAATTGTATGATATGTAGACTATATCCCAATAAAACTTGCTTTAGAAAAAAAGAAATTCAAAATTAATGTCGTTTTGTGACCTCAAAGTCAATTCCAGCTCATAACGACACTAGAGTACAAAACAGAACAGTCCCCAAGGGCTGCCAGTGATGCCATCTTTCCAGAATCAGGGGTAGACAGCAGCAGAGAACATCTACACCACCAGGGAGCCTCTCAAATAATCCAGGAAGGAATAAAAGGAAAATTTCCTCTCACTCCTTTTCACTCACTAGCGACTAACTCCCTAACTGGATATACATTTATGGATATGCATTTAAACCATCTTCCCCCACTGAACCTTGCCAATCACTTTTTAAAATTTCAGCTTTGGCATGATCATCTTCCTTAAAGAAAAGTATAAATTTCTATTTCCAGACCCACTAAGCTTCCAAAGATGGTAAAAATTTTGCACGTCACTACCAAACCAATCCAAATTCTGTCAGATGTCTCCACATAGTCCCTTAGAAAAATAAAGAAGTGACTACTCTGGTCCAAATAGAAACTCCCTTCTTGGGTAAAAGAGCAAATAAAGTTGGACTTTCATGTCTCGAGAATAATGCAAAATAAAAATATCCATCACAAAACAATACAAGTTCTTTCAGCTTACATCAAAAGGCTTCTAACAAGACTGACTAGGAAAAATTCTATAAACCAGTTTGAAAGTGTTGACAAAGGTACACACACAGGTGCTCATTATATTCTTCTCCCTGTGAAAATGCCTGCAGTATTTGATAATAAAAACATCTTTTTGGTAGCTGTAAGAGCCCCCAATAAAATTATTTATTTTTATTTTTATTTTTTTGGGGGGGGCATCACTGCCCTCAGGTGGTGGGAGTAGAAGGCCCAGCCTTTGCTCCGTGGAGCTGGAATCGAACTTCCATCCCAGTGGGCCGCAGTCCCGTGCACAACCACTACGCCACCGGGGCTCAGCCCCCCAAAAAATTATTAAAAAAAACAAACAAACATCTTTTTGTTATTGCTAGCCATGTGTTCCAAGCGATTTGAAGTCCAGAGTGTAGAACCTGTAATGCGTTCCTCACACACCCAGAAGCTTGAAGTTCTCAGGGGATTTTCAACGAGCCTCCACTATTTCCCTCAAACTTCTTTCAGTAATGCCTCTGAATGCTCCCCCATTGATTCTGCAAACTCCAGAATCATTCAAGGACCACAGAATCAGAGGAAGCTAACATATTCCATTAAAGAGAAAAAGGAAAACTTTAAGGGAAAAGAATTGGAAATAACATTCCAAACTGCACTTTAGTGCAAACTGACACAGAAATGATTTCATTTCTTGTCCTTTGAAACTTGCTCATAGGTGTGTTCAGCACCTGACCTGCTACATGAGCACTTAGAAGACCCTCCGCCCCACAGTCAGAGAACAAGCAGGCTTTCCCACAACTCTGTCTCTGAGGCACAGAAAGGTGCTGTGGATTTCCGAAAAGCCACTCAAGGCCAGTCACCCAAGACTGCTCGGCCTCCCTGCAGTCCACCAAAGGAGCAGATTCTACGTAACTCAAGCAGAAAATCCTCAGGGAGAAAAGAACACAGCAAAGGCAAACAATGAAAACCGAAACCACCTTGTTAATCTGACGTGAATAACATTTTTAAAATGTAGTATTTGGGGCTGAGCCCTGGTGGTGTAGTGGTTGTGCGCGGGACTGCAGCCCACTGGGATGGAGGTTCAATTCCAGCTCCACAGGAGCAAAGGCTGGGCCTCCTACTCCCACCACCAGAGGGCAGTGATGTCCAAAAACAAAAACAAAACAAAAAAATGCATTATTTGGGGGCAAAATATGATTATTTCTGGCCTGTTTCTTATGTTTTATTCCCAGAAGGGAAGCTCCAAAACAAAACTCACTGCTCTAGAGGCAAGGCCAACTGACAGCCATACTGTAGGACAGGTACAACTGCCTCTGTGGGTGGGAGATTACTTTTACGCTTTAGGGGAATGGAGAGCCTCATCGTTCTCTCTGGGCTCGCTGGTGGTTCTGACTGGCCGACCGTGGGGTTTGCACTCCAGCATATTGCCCACCACATGGCTTGGGGAGAGGAAGATAACCGTGCACAAACATTAAGTTACTGGTGAGGCTCACAGATGACACATTGTCCAAATTCTGTGGAAATCTTGGAGGAAAGACAAAGAAGTCTCTCCACACACTGCAAAATAAGCCCCTATACATTTTCAAAGACCTTCATCTGGCTCCACTGCGAATTGGCCTCCAAAGCAGTGTCCAATTAATTCAAGTTCTGCAGCAGCTAGGTCTAGTGAAGGTTCGCCATGAGACACAATCCAGAATTCCTGGAGACCCCACGACACACATGGGGACACATGCTCAGAGACGCTCTAATTCCCAGGGCATTGGCTTTCCGAAGGTGGCTCAGTTTGGGGAGAGCCAGGCTGACTCTAGTCTACCCCAGGAAGGGCTTCCCCAAGATGTGCATCACGTCATTTACCCTGGTGAAGGAGAGGCTTCAGGGCGACTAATGTTCTCGGAGTCCCTGCTGTGCTAGCAAGCTCACAGCCGAAAGCACTGACCAAATCTTCCACCTCTTTCATGCAGGGGGAAAACGAACAATTCCTAGAGAATAAATATAAACCAGTTCCAAAGACTGTAGCTTATGTGTTTCTGAAGTAACATTAACTCTGCACAACCTCAAATAAAAGTGTGCCAACATATTGGAAATAGATACCACTGAAATGCATGGACATCCAGAAGTCAGATTCTAGCACAACCCCTTCTCCACTATCTGACCCCCCCACCAGTCCTCTCCCTTCTTCTCAGGAACAAAGTCGGAAGTTTCAGGAATACATTTAAATATTTTAAGTAAATCAATGAGTAAAGAAAACAATTCGGGCAGTGATGCCTCCCCGGCCCCCGCCCAAAAAAAAAAAAAAATCCAAGAAAAATCTTGTACATGGCAATGGTCTTCTTCTTTTACTGACTTTTATACCACACAATCCTATCATACAATCAGATCACTCCGCATTGATAACTTTCCTTTTACAGAGTAACTTTCTATCCATGCTTTCACCTATCTGAAGATATTGCATAGTGAAGGGAAATTTTAATTTTACTTTTCCTGAAGACTAACAACTTGTCTTTTTATCAATTATTGAATTACTGAAATTATTTAACTCACTTGAAATGTACAATTATACACTAAATTCTCATAAATGATAAGTTTTGGAGGGATTCCACTGTTCTTTCTAAAAGTATCTGGAAGATTCTTTGTGCATGCTCAGCCCTGCCACAGTTATTTTTAATTCTTTTTTTTTTTTTAGGCATCACTGCCCTCAGGTGGTGGGAGTAGGAGGCCCAGCCTTTGCTCCTGTGAGCTGGAATTGAACCTCCATCCCAGTGGGTTGCAGTCCCGTGCACAACCACTATTTTTAATTCTTAATGACACAGAAGGCACATTAAGGGCAATAAGATATAGAAGCTGAGACCTGGTGGCGCAGTGGTTGTGTGCGGGACTGCAGCCCACAAGGATGGCAGTTCAAATCCAGCAGCAGCTCTCCAGGAGCAAGGCTGGGCTTCCTACTCCCACCAGGGCAGTGATGCGAAAGAAAAAAAAAAGATATAGCTATTCACTCTAATTTTTCATAGTCACGTGACTAAATTTTTTTAAAGATTGGAAAATGCAACAAATTAGTATTTTTTAACAACAGCAATAGTTAAGCAACTATAAAAGAAATGAAAAACTAAGTCATGCTGGGAGATATGTTGGCAAAACATATATCTGATAAAGGACTTATAACCAAAGGAAGAGGAGCCCAGGTGGGGCAGTGAGAAAGAGCATTGGGTGCTAACCAAAAGGTCAGTAGTTCAAACCCACCCGCCTCTCTGGAGGAGAAAGGTGTAGCCATATATACTGCTGCTGGATTAAGCTCCAACGCAGAGTGACACTCTACCGTTTGTCCTGGGCCATCTTCACAATGTGGCCACGTCTGAGCCCACTGCTGCGGCCACTGTCTCAATCTGTCGTGCGGATGGCCTTCCTATTTTTCACCAATCCCAAGCACGTCGTCTTTCTCCAGGGACTGGTCCTACTTGATAACATGTTCAAAGCACGCAAAATGAAATCTTGCCACCCTTGCCTCTGAAGATCAGCATCAAATGTATGGAATCCATCAAGGGCATCAGACAAGAAAACAAAGGGTCCTAAAAAGCCAGGGAAGAGACGAACATGGATGGCAGCAGGATCTCTGAGAGTGGTGCGCTCCTGTAGAACAGTTAAAGTGAACGAAGGAAAGGATGAAGTAAACGAGGTGAGCGATGGGTCTCTTTGAGAAGCTTGAGAAGACTGAGTATTATAATAAAATGTGTTGGGCTGAGTCCCGCTGGCGTAAGTGGTTGAGTGCGGGACTGTGGCCCACAGGCTTGGCGGTTCAAATCCAGCAGCGGCTCTCAGGAGCAGCACTGGGCAGCGCCCACGACCACCAGAGGCAGTGTTGGCCCCCCACACCCCACCCCACCCCAAATGTGCAAAGACATGGAATTAATAAACCAAAAAAGGAGAACACATCCAGCTACCTCAAGGTAGAAAAACTAAAGACAAATTTCATCAATCAAGTTGCAATCAAGTTGCAATGCTGGAGAATTCTATACGGACAAGTTATTGAATGAGGCAGAAAACAGGAAAATGGAAGGAACGGTCACTGTACAATAAAGACTGCAGGGCTGAGCCCCGGTGGCGTAGTGGTTGTGCGCGGGACTGCAGCCCACTGGGATGGAGGTTCGACTCCAGCTCCATGGAACAAAGGTTGGGCCTCCTACTCCCACCACCTGAGGGCAGTGACACTAAAAAAACAAAAACAAAACAAAAAGACTGCAGCCTTAGGAGCCCTGTTTGAAGAACTTTCATCCTATAAAACCCAAAAGCAAATATAAAGAGAGAAAAAAACAAAACCAGAAGAAACCACAATGTTTCACTTAATGTTAAGTGAAAAGGACAGCCTGTAAAGTATACATATTATAAAGTTGCAACTACATACAAAACTATACAAAGTTACAAGATAGGCCTCCAGGGTTTGAGGTGGGAGAAGGAGGGCTAACAGAGGAGTGAGAAGAGGGAATTTTTAAAGTAGTGAAACTTTATTAAAAAAAAAAAATCAAAAAACATTTGTCGAAACCCTTTAGTTTGTATACAAACCAAAGAATGAGTTTGAATAAACTGTGGACTTTAATGAATAACAACAATAAAAATGGCTTATCAATTTTAACAAATGTTAGCATGACAATGCAAGATGTTAATAAGAGGGAAAATTGTATGTGCATGTAGGGATGAGAATATATGGGAACATTCTCAACTTTCGGCTCAATTTTCTAAAAAACTAAGACTACTCTAAAAATTAAGTAATGTTTTAAAAGGTGAACAGTGGGCTGAGCCCAGGTGGCGCACTGGGATGGAGGTTCAATTCCAGCAGTGGGGCTGGGCCTCCCACCACCGGAGAGCAGTGATGCCCCCCCCCCCAAAAAAAAGGTGAACAGTGGTTATGCTGGGAAGAGGACTCACATAGAGATTTCTGCACAGTGATTACATCACAGTAATGATCATCGACATCACGCCACAGGTCTGTTAGGTCAGTTTTGTACACAAGAGAAAAATATAAACTCTACAGTTAAGTCAGAAAGATTGCTAAAATGACAAATGTTCTATTCAAATGCAGTATATTTCTCCACAAAATCGCAAACTCTCAAAGACAAACAAAACTATTCAGTACTAAAAGCTTGCATAATAATGAAGACTTAACTTTTTCAAGATGCTAACTGGACCCACAAACGTGCCCTTGGTAATACACAGAAAAGAAGTAAACCTCAAGAAACTGCAAGAAAAAATTACTAATTTGCTCAAGTCAAAGCAAAATACAGGTATGCATTACCTCTTAGCTAATCAGGCAACATTTGACTGCATATATACCATATACACGTATGGTTTCATAAGATAAAAGAAAATGTAAAGGAAGCACCCTCTCTTTTTACTTAATATTTCCACTTAATGTTTTCTCAAAACCCTCAACTCAAATGCTTAACACTAGACCACAGCTGAGATGCAGACATGTGCGACACGTGGCATGTCTCTGTAGAGTGGGGGGGGGGGGGGGGGGGGGGGGGGGGGGGGGGGGGGGGGGGGGGGGGGGGGAGTGGGTGAAGGGGGTGCTCAGGAGCAGGAGGAACAGAGGGACTCTGCCCCCTCCACGCCTTTGGCCAAGTCGTGGGCAATTGCTGGGCTCCCAAAGCCCCTGCTCTTTTCTCCAGCTTCTGCAGGAGGACGATGATCAGAACCAGCTCCCTTCAGGTTGTTTTTCCCCTAAGGTTTCCATATGGTGTTCGGGCAAGGTCTAAATCACCAAACATCCAATGTACAGAACGTGCTGCAGATGTGAAGTGACACATACCTGTACTTCTAAAAAACAAGAGTTGGAGGGACAATTAACGACTGAGAGTCAAATGAGATTAATAATGGAGAAAGCAGAAAGTACTCTCCTCATTAGAAAGAACAAGCCATTGCTTCTAAATGCTTTAGCTTTAGTATAGCTGCTTTGCAACACAATAGACACATCGGCCTCCCACCAGGGCAGCAGATGCGGTTTTCTTCGGTGTCTGCAGCAATCACCAGCATCTCTCCTAGCCTTCCTTCCCTCCACTGGAGGCTTAGCAGTGTCTGGCACAGAAAAGCCTCTCAATACAGAAGCTGCTCTTTTGATGACTTCATCACTAGAAGAGAGGCAGTACCACGGGACAAAGGATACTCCAAAACATGGTTCTGTCGGCTAAGTTTTTATTTCCAGTCAGGTACTGAGAGAAAACCTCACTACTGACCCAAATCAGTCTTGATTGAATTTTCTCTCTGCCATCCCTTCTCTGCTGTCTGTGGAGCTTGGCAAAGAGCGGGTCTTGAAGACGGACTAGACAAAAAGAAGACACGCAGCGCATCCTTTACGGAAGCATTTGCCAATTCCTGTTGTTCTCAGTCCCCAAGCTCCAGTCTCTCATCACTGCTAAAGGTTACTCTAGCAAAGGGTCCTCAAAGTTTGCTACATCTCCTTCAAAGAACACGTTTAACATTACAAAAAGTGGTAATTTTTTTCCCCTTTAAGGAGTCACAGCCATATTTGTCCTAATTAACAGAAAGAGTCATTTCCAAGAAGCCAGGTAGGAAACATACTTCTGAAGAGAGAAATCCACTACAGCATTTGGGATGGGAATCACCCCACTAGGCCATTCAATCTGCTCCAAACCTTTTGCCAGAATGGTCCCTAATTTAGGAGCACTTTCATCATGGCTCAATTTTTGACAACACACACTTTCAACTTACAATCCACAGTCCTAAAACAGATCAATGGGCTGCAAATTGGCACTTTCATTTGTGTTATCCAGCAAAGTCGAAAATACCCACATTTCACGTGGCCCAGCAATTCTACCCCTAGGTGTTTATGACATACGCCCATGGAGGAGAGGCACTCACAGCACAAGTGATCACCGCAGCAATTTTAAAAGCAGCCAAGAAACTGGAAGCTATCTAAATGTCCACCAACACGAGAATGGACAGTAAACTGTGAGATGTTCACAAAGTAGAGCACACAGAAATGGGAATGAAGACACCATAGCTACACACAACATGGATGTAATCCACAACATAATAGAGGCAGCACAAAACGCAGTGTGACTCGTTATAAAATCCAAAAGCAAGGCAATAGTGAACTGTTAATTAGGAACACAAAACCAGTACAAGAAAAACAAAGAGAGTCATTATCAGACTAGGAGCCGTCTCTAGAGGTTCAGGAGTCCTCTGGTGTGGCGCAAACAGTTCGTTACTGCACGCCAATGCTGCTAACCAAAAGGCTGGAGAGGCCAGGGACGCTTCGAAGGCCTGGCAATCGACTCCTGAAAAATCAGTCTGACAAAAGCCTAAGACATGCACCAGGGCACTGTGAGTTGGAATCAACTTGCTGGAGACCAGCTTTTTACCTAGGAGTTGAGAAGCTGTGCCCAGGAAGGGCAGAGGATTTGGGGATGCTGGCATTATTATACTTCTAGAAGAGGTGGTAATTATATAGAGGTTCACTTTACAATTTTTCTTTAAGCTGTACTTAGATCACCTGCATTTATACAAAGAGACGTGTGATTTCATAAACTTGTAACAAATAATGGGGTGGGGGGAGCAGCTTTTGGACAGGGCTGTCTACCAGCTCTCCTACAGCTTGCTTTGACTAAAGGGTACGACCCAAGGAACCTCAACTCCCATCAACCTCGTTGCAATCATGCCAGAAGATAACCTGCTATTTCTTTATGCAGTCCTTTTCATTTTAACACCGGAAATCACAATCCACCGTGGGCCTTAGGGGAAAAACAAACGCAGCATTTAAGGCAAGTCCAGAGAGGGCTTACAACATGTAGCACCGATGAAACAAAGCGCAGAGCGGCAAGATAAAGGTAAGAGAAAAGAACAGATGGTCACTACACACCTCCTGCTAAGATTAACTGAGATATCAACGATTATAGATAGAGAAAGGCCATTTAAAAAGTAGACAGGCAAGAAGCATGGGCCATCAAGGACAAACCGCAGCTGGTTACACGAAAAGAACACAGGCAAGCCAGAGACAGACACCACTCCTGGGAAGTCCCGCCACAAAGGGGTCAGTCACGCTGAAAGCCTGACCTTAGTTAACTTCCTTGGAAACGGCACTTCATTTCTACCAAAAAATTCAACCACTACTTGATCCTTTGTTGGACATAGCAACGTAAGCTGAAAATGCAGAGAGAAATGAAAACAAGGAAAAAAACACTCCAAAACATCTGCTGGAAATGGACTGTGGGAAGTGCGGAGGGTCACAACCGAGGTACACAAATTATTCATCACTGAGGACCTAATAGGCAAAAATCTTATTCAGCAAGTTGAGGACAATTATCACTTCAAGTTATCAGTGCAAAATGTCAGATGCCAAACTTGGTAGCTAAAGACAAAAACACTACAAAACACGATCTAAAAGCTCTATTAAAAGTAGAAGAGTGTGTGGGTGGGGGGATGGGGGGACGGGGACCCTGAGCGCCAGTGGCATAAGTGGTTGAGTGCAGGACTGCGGCCCACTGGGTTGGCAGTTCAAATCCAGCAGCAGCTCTCCAGGAGCAAGGCTGGGCCTCCTACTCCCACCAGGGGGCAGTGATGCGCGCCCCACCCCCTCCGCGCGCGCGCGCGCACGAACTAGAAGTGTCTTGGGTAAGCTGGCCAGGTTTTTGTTGAACCAGAAAAGGAGAGACTTTGCTGTGCTACAACCAGGCAGCTGCAGAGACTCACATTTTAAGAGAACACTGTCCAAGCAGCAGACTGCAAATGGACTCAGAGATGCAGCTGTACATCTTCAACCTTCCAGTACCCAGCAGTTTCAGCCAGACAGCACCCAGGATGATTGACAGAATTTGTAATGTTTCACGATTACCAGAAAGAAAGGGCGCACACTTCCAGCATATAACTTTACTCACCAGTCACCACGGTGCATGTATTTCTGAGGCTTGTCCTGAGTTCTTAAGACACGCACTATTCTGAAGAAAAGAGTTACGGAGACATCCCTCCCAGTCACTTCAATAACATTTTAAGTTTCACCTTTGTTCTTAATACATAGTACAATGAAAGAATCCCTCCCATCAGCATCAAATTTGGTGAAGCACTAATTTTACTTGCAGTACTCTTAGCTTCTTTTCCCTTGGATACAATGAAACGAGCCTGTATCACATGGTAACCTAGCGAATGGTGTATTGGGGGAAAAAAATACACATGACCGTAGGGTGAACCTACATCACCATGCTGGAATGGCAGATGAACGGGACTGAAACCCTTTTGGCAGTGACTGTGGCAGCGATGGGAGGATGGATTTTAGACATTTCTGAAGTCAAGTCAAGCAAAGCACTGCTCGGGAGGCGCTTGTTCGATTTTGTTCTGGGCAACTTTCTGCTGAGAACCAAGGCTCCCTCATCTAATGCCGCAGACTAAAAGCAAGCTCCCCCCATCCCCGCCCCCCCCCCGCAACCCCATGCAAACGAAGAGGCCATTTGAAATTTTTAAAAGGATTTTAAAACCTGGAGTGTTCCCGTGGCTCAGACCGGGATCCTTCCAGAGCGCGCAGAGGTGACGTGTAGCAGATGCGCTTAGGGAAGAACTTATTTGTAGCGACAAAAGGGCAGCTACTGTCTAAGGGTCCCCCAGGATTGCCCTCTCCCCTCTCCAGCACAAAGCACCCGCTCAAGGTGAGGAAACCTGGGGGATGGGGCCCGGCTGCCCTTGCAAGGCCGGCAGCCAGGCAGCGCCTCCCCAAGCACCCTGGCCGCACACGGGCCTGCGCTCACCGCATTCTCCGAGAGCCGGCCACCGCACCCCCCTCGCACATCGGGGTTCGCGAGTCAGTCACGCGGGCCCAAGCCCCAGGAGACCCGGAACGCCACCGGGATCCGAAACAGAACAGGCCCGACCCGCAATCCGGCCCGCTGGGCGAGTGGCCCGTCCGCCGCCGTTCCGAGGCGCCGCAGGGCCGACACCCAACAGCAGGGCGCGCGCCCCGAAGCCGGGGGTCGCGGGCGGGCGGGCGCGCGCCCCGGAAAGCCGCTCTGGCCCACAGGCCCCAGCTCGGGGAGTCGATATCCGGGCCGGGCACGCGCACGTCGGCGGCCACGCGCAGCGGGAAGGCCGCACGGCGCGCGCGCCCCCGCGCGTCCAAACAGGCCTGACGGAGCGAGCGCGCGCGCCGCACCCACCAGAATCCTCGGGCCGCCCTTCCCCCACCGAAGGAGCAGGGGCGCGCGGGTGCGGGGACATCCTGGACACAGAAGCCGCCCCAAGGTCTCCAGGGCCCAGCGGCGGCCATCCGCCCGCCCCCGCCCGCCGTTGTGTGGGGAGGGCCCCCCCCGTCCCGGCCCCGCGGCCTCGCCGCATCCCCGCTTACGCCGGAGTCCTCACCCGGCGACGCCGCCGCCGCCGCCGCCGCTCTGCCCGCCGGCCCCGCCGCACCGTCCGGGGCCCCTGTTCTGCCGCCGCCGCTCCAAGACCGACAGGATTTTCCCCTCACAGCTCCCTGAGCGCCATCTTACATTCAACCCCCCCAGCCAATGGGTGCCGAAAGCTCCTCTCGCGAGAGTACGGGCGGCCGATCCCGCGAGAGGCTGGGGGTGCCACCCGTCCCGACTTAAAGGGAACGCTCCAGCCGAGGAGGGAGGCCTAGCCTCTGGCCAAGAGGACGGGGAGCTGGGCCCAGAAGGTGGGACGGATAGCCCCGCCCATGGGCGCCCCTCCCTCCAGGGCGGAGCCAGGCTCTCAGCCTGACCTAGCCTAGGTGTGCAGATAGGCTTGAGCATCCGCCCCCCCTTACCCGGGACTCTCCGAGGGCCTACCTGCTGTCCCCGAGGCCGCCTTCTTGCAGGCAGTCCCCTACGCGGCGGGGCGGGGCCCGGGCTCTGGTTTAAGGTGGTCCTTCACACACCCCTAACTTGGGCCCTCGCGCCGACCCTTTGGCCTCGGCCCACCTGCCTGGCCCCGGGTCCCTTGTCTCAAATAAGTACCAGTGGCTGGGATCCCTGTCATCAGCATAGGGGAAAGTTCTGCCTGCCACCTTCCGATCCACCTTAAAGTGGGCCTCTGTGGCCGGCTGTTTGTATACAGGGACAATGTGCAGGGTGTTAAAGCTGCAGGCACAGGCAAGCTCGCTACCAGCTACCCACCAGGCCCCAGGAGGGCAGCCTGTCCCTGGGAAACCTTCCACGTGGCCAGGCCCTTTTGCACGCGCTTTGCTCACCCACCCCAGGCCCATCAGGGTTCCCCACAGAAGTCATTTCCTGACCGAAACCTTTTCTGGGGACCAGACTGCTGCAGGAACCTCCACTGGGCTCCCAGTCCCAGGTTACCTCTCCCGCCTTCCCTGCTAAGTGGTGAAGCTGGAGAGGCACTGCAGCCTTTCTGCCACCCATGACAGGCACCCAGTTATTGGCTGGGTGATTGAGTGCCACGCCGCCCCCCCTCAGCCTGGGTCCACAGGCAGACGCAAACCAGGCTCCCTGAGCACCAGGTTCCTCCTAACCTTAGAGCCCAGCATTCAGTTGGATCGGGTGCAGGCAACACAGAATCAGGCCCAAGACCCTGCCAGTGGTTGCAGAGTTGTCTGGGTGAGCCCTTTCTCAGACACGAACGGTATGCACAGTGTGCCCGCCCCACACACCCCAGCATGTCTCCG
This sequence comes from Nesogale talazaci, assembly GCA_004026705.1. Classification (NCBI taxonomy): domain Eukaryota; kingdom Metazoa; phylum Chordata; class Mammalia; order Afrosoricida; family Tenrecidae; genus Nesogale; species Nesogale talazaci. Next base: position 49 of record PVJH01026323.1, on the reverse strand, counting down.
GGCCCTCTGAGGCTGGCAGGGCAGACGAGTAACACACAGATCCTGGGGG
>PVJH01026322.1:0-30190 GCA_004026705.1 Nesogale talazaci | reverse complement strand
GCCTTATTACTTTTCAGAGTGGCTGCCCCACATTACAGTCCTACTCGCAGTGAATGAGAGTGCCCCCTCCACATCCTTGGCAGCATTTGTTATTTTCTGTCTTATTGCGCCTTTTCGTTATTACAGAAGTAAGATGATGTCTCCTTTTTTGCTTTCATTTGCATCTCTCTAATAACTAATGATTGCAAACATTTCTTCATGTGTTTGTTGTCTGCCTTAAGGTCTTCAATGAAGTATCTGTTCTTCTCTGTTCATTTTTTTCCTGTTCATATTTTAATTGGACTGCTTGGCTTTTGTTGTTGAATTGAAGTTTTCTATTCTTTTTTTTGCTTTTAAAAAGAGTTGAATATTCATCACCACAATAAATTCTAATGTACCCTCTTCGATAACTCATTGCATCAGTTATTGTCTCTATGCATCTGATGCTTCTGTGTTCAATAAACTGGGAAAATATCAGAAACAATAAAAACCTAAAACAAATTATTTAACTTTTTGTGGTGGCTAATCTGATGTATTATTTTGATGCAAATAAGATACCCAGGTTCTTAACCAAACACATTCTAGCTGCTGCAATACAGACATCCACAACTTATTGACATTTAAATTAGTTGACTGAAACCAAACTAAACTCGCTGTCATCAAGTAGGTACCTGTGTTAGTCTGGCTAGACTAGAAAAACAGATCCACAGAAACTCCTATGTGCATAAGAGAGAGTTTTATATAAAGGATAATTGTACATTAAGAAAGCATCTCAACCCAGTTCAGTCCAAGTCCATAAGTCTGATATTAGCCCATTTGTCCAATAGCAATTTATAAAATCCTTTTCAGAGTCACAAAACACTGAATGCAGGAAGATCACAGGCCAGAGGGTAGAAAGTCTTTGGATCCAATGTTATTTTAAGCATCTCAGCACTTGCAGGGGTTGAGATGTGCCTTCTCTGGCTTCAGAGGAAAGCAAAAAACCAAGGTTTTCAAGGACACAAGGTGGGACTTTCTGCTTCTGAAGAGAGTTACAGTCTCAGAAGCTCAGAGGGGCAGTTCCCCCTCAGTGATGTGGTATGTCATTTTTCAATATACTCACCATAATATATAAGCCAGCTTCTCTGATGAGCTGTTCAGCATACAGATTGAATAAAGTATGGTGAGAGGATACAACCCTGACTCAGACCTTTTTCATTTTGAGCCATGTAGCATTCCCCAATTTTGTTTGTAAAATGACCTCTGGATATATGTACAGTTTCCACATGAGCATAATGAAATGTTCTGGAATTCCCATTCTTCTCAAGGATAGCCACACTTTGCAAAGGCCCATACAGTTGGATGCTTTGTTGTTGTCAATAAAATGAATAAACAAATCTTTCGGGTATTCTCTGCTTTCAGTCAAAATTCATCTGACATTGGCAAGAACATTCCTTCTTGAACAGTATCTTCTGAATCCAGCCTGAAGTTCTGCAGTTCCCTGTTGAGATGCTTCTGCAACTCTTGTTAGATGATGGCTAGCAAAATTTTACTTGCATGTGATATTAATGTTTCTGTTCTATAACTTGAGAATGCTGGTAAGAGTTCTCTGAAATGGGTACAAATATGGATCTCTTCCAGTCAGTTGGCCAGTAACTCTTTCTCAGATTTCTTGTCTTAGAAGAGTGAGTGTTGAATGGGAGCTTCCAGTGCTTCATTACCTGGTTGAAACATTTCAATGGGTATTCTGGCAATATGAGGAGCCTTGTTTTTGTCTAATTCTTTCCATGTAGCTTGGACTCCTTCAGGACAATTGGTTCTTAATCATATGGAATGATTGAATGTTGACAACTTCTTTTGGGTACAGTAATTCTTTAGCAATAAACAACACATAGTGCAATACATATCCATGAATTATTTGAAGAAGAAACTGGATATTCTAAAGAAGAATGCAGCATTAGGATTGGAAGAAGACTTTTGAACAACCTTCAACGCAATGTTCTTGTTGAATGTGAGCAGGACTTTAAGTACTTGCTGGGGAAGATGAAGAAACAAAACTTCTGATTTGGGTTACAACTCAATGCAAAGGAAACAAAAATCCTCACAACTGGACCCAGGAGTAACATCATGAAAATTAAGAAAAGGCTGAAGTTGCGAAAGATGTCATCTTGCTTGTATCCACAACCAATATTCATGAAAGCAGCAGTTACAAGATCAAAGAATATATTACATCAGATAAATATGTTGCACAAGACCTCTGTAAAGTGTTGAAAACAAGGGTGTTACTTGAAGGATTAAGGAGTACCTGGTCCAATCATGGTGTTCCCATTTACCTCATATACAGGTCAAAGTTGGACAAGGAATCAGAAAGACCAAAGCAGAACTGGTGCATGTGGTTTCTGGAACTGGCAAAGACTGTTGAAGGTACCATGAAGTGCAAAAAGAACAAATCTGTCTTAGAAGAAGTACAGCGAGAATGATTCTTAGATGTAAGGAGAGTAATACTTTGTCTCACATACTTATAATATGTTAACAGAAGAGACTAGTCTCTAGCCAAGGACAATCTTCCTGGTAATATAGAGGGATAGTGAAAAAGAGGAAGGCCCTGAACAAGAGAGATAGGCACAATGGGCCCAAACAAAAGACCACTTGTGGGGCTTGCATAGGACCTGGCGGTATTTCGTTCAGTTATACCTTTGAGTTAGAACCAAATCAATGGTATCCAACAACATTTACAAGAGCAGCAGCATTTTCATTCTTCTCTCCACATTGACTCAAGCAATCCCTAGAGTATCTGTCTGATATAGATACTATTTATATCAGTTCTGCTCTGTCTTAGACAGTAGTTATGAGTCAGAATGCACACAATGGCACTCAGTAACTACTGTAACAGTAAAGGATTAGACCTCTCCTCAAGACTTCCATAAACACTAGAACATTTTGTTCTAATAACCTGTCACTCTTTGATAACCCCTTTCCTACAAGGTAACTAAAGACAAAATGAGTTCATTTTATGAAAAAATGTGGTGAAGAAAGCTGATGGTGTCTGGCTATCAAAAGACATAGCAACTGGGGTGTAAAAGGCTGGAAGTTAAAAAAGCAGCTATCTATCAGGGAAGAAAATAAACCCACATGGAAGAAGGACACAAGCCTGTGTGATCATGAGGTGTCGATGGGATTAGGTATCAGGTCCCAAAAGATCCAAAACAACTATGTCAATGTGAAAGAGGGGGATTGGAGTGGAGACTCAAAGCCCATCTGTAGACAACTGGAAATCCCCTCCACAGAAGTGTTGCAAGGAGGGGACAATTCAACTAGGGTAAAATATAGCACCTATGAAACGCACACAATTCCTTTAGTTCCTGAATGCTTCTCTCACCCCACCCTCTCACTACCATGACCCAGTTCTACCTTACAAACCTGACTAGATTGGAATACATACATTGGTACAGATAAGAGCTCTCAACACATGAATTCAGGACAAATAAAACCCTCAGTAACAGTAGTGCGAGTGTAAGGTGACCAGACATCCTACAATTAAAATAAATATATTACAATACTATTTTGCATTCTATAAAAATTTTTGTTGCTCCACATGGACCGGATTTTTAATCAAGAACACTCCCCCCCCCCGCCTCCCCACTCAATGGTGTCCCACTTAAAATCTGGTCACTTTAGTACTAGTGATATCTGAGGGTAGGAGGATGCTGACAGGGGGTAAAGGAAGTGGGAGTGTGGAGGCAGGAGAAAATGGGAGCCTGTCACAAGTTTGGAAATTAGCACCTCTCCCCCAGCCCACAGGAAGGACAAATAACAGAAATGTGGGTGAAGGGAGACAATAGACTGTCTACGACATGAAATAGCAATGATAATATATAATTGATCAAGGATTCATGAAGGTGGCAAGGTGGAGAAGGGATTGGAGAAAAGAGGAACTGATATCAGGGCTCAAATGGAAAGAAAATGTTTTGGAAATATTGATGGTAACATATGTACAATTGTGCTTAATACAATCAAATGATGGATTATTATAAGATTTGTAAGATCCCCCCCACGCTCACAATAAAATGATTAAAAAAGAGAATACAAATGCACATAAAGTGTCATAGAATTTTACAGAGCAGTACAACTAATATGATTTATATTGATAAAAAAAGAAAAATCCACCTCACTGCCATTGAGTCAGTTCTGACTTACCAACCCTGTGAGACAGGGTGGGACTGCCCCTGTGAGTTTCTGAGACTATAACTCTTTTCAGGAGTAGAAAACCCCAAGCTTCACCCTGGGAATCACTGCTGGTGCACCGCAGATCTTGCAGCTGGCAGTCCACACATACCCCCTGTACCACCAAGGGTCCCATGGGTCAGGTGAAGGCATAGAAAATCTGGTAGGGCTGAGCCCTGCTGGCATAGTGGTTGTGCATGCAACTGCGGCCCACTGGGTTTGAGGTTCAAATTCAGCAGCAACTCTCCAGGAGCAAAGCTGGGCCTCCTACTCCCATCACCAGAGGGCAGTGATGCCTGCCCCCCCCCCAAAAAAAAAAGAAAAGAAAATCTGGTAGGCTGTAGATTTATGGTTTTGAGGCAGAATCCCTGGGCCCTTGAAAACCTTGGGTTTTTTGCTTTGAAGACCTTCAATGGGCTTGATGAGATGCACCTACTCTATGAAGGCGATTCTACCTCACTTGGGTCATCTGGGAAACCTGTGCTAACCACAATGTCAGTCATTGAAATCTGCTCGGAGGAAGAAAGATGAGGCAGCCTCCCTCTAAAAAAATGCCCAGCCTTGCAAACAGCCTAGGGCGCACCTAGTCTATCGTACAGGGTCACTGTGAGTGGGTGCAGACTCGATGGCAGTGTGTTTGGTTTGGTTTTAGTCAGCTAATTTACATGTTCATCAGATGTGAACGTCTTTATTGCAAACCCCAAATCTGAGCACCTTCATCTCACCAAAATGATTAGATTAACCACCACAAAAAGGTTAAATAGTTTGCTCAAGGTCACATAATGACAGGTAGCACTGTGGGGATTTGAACTGAGGCAGTTCAACTTCAGAGTCTGCTTAAAAGTATTAATCCAACAATAAGTAATAGGTAAAGCATTTATCACTAAACTTGGACTCATGTCTTAGTTCCAGTTTGAAAGACAGGAAAACAGGACACTACTCTTTGATAACCATCATATCACCCTGAGCACCTAAAATGTAACCTCTCTGAGGAAAGCCAAAGATTCTAGTGGGCCACAGCCTGGGTAAACACAGTTCCTTGTGCTCCTTTTGTTAGCATTTGGAGACCAGAGCTCAGCTTCTTTAGCATTAACAAACAAATAAAACAGCTGCATCAGGAGTGTTGATAACTAGCAATTGCAGAATCAGGAAACAGTAGGTGTGGTGGAGTCTAACACTGGGAAGGGGTGCCACATCCCAAATGTTCCCACTCTCTACGCTAGCTTATTATTGACAAGTGCAACTGAGAACAACTCAGATATTTTTAGTGCCATCTCCCATTATAATAAAAGTTCATTGATTCATTCAAATATTAAAACAAAACAAAAAACCTCACATCTGAGACAAACAAAATCAACCTACATGCTACATGCTGGTGACCTATGTTTTAGCAATTTTTCCTTTAAGGTAAATCACCTTAATTCCAACTTTTCCATATGGATTTCAAGGCCCAGATTTTAATCAGAATCACGCTGCCTCTGAAAGGGTGCCAGGCTTCACAGTCATGGAGAGTTGATGAGAGTTCCAAAGTTACTTGGAGAAACTGGAGTATTCCCAGCAGATAGTTATGCTGTGATCAAGGCCAATGCCCTCCTCATGTAGACTATAAGAAATGTCTGCTTTATATTAAAGTAGACAAGTTTTACTAGGACTTCAGCATTGATAAGTGCTTTTCCTCAACTGAAAAGCTTATTTTCTTAGCCTTTCAAATTATATTTTGGTAATTTAAAGGACCCATAGTCTACTTCCTTATTTAATTATTTATTACACAATTCTTAGTGCATTAACTATAAAGATAAAATTCATGAACATCCACGAAAGGCCCTCGGATAAAAAACATTTTTAAAAATTGAAAATGTTCAGAGGAAAAACCATAACAAAATCAACAACAGGGAAGTGCAAGTCATTTAGTTGAAGTTACCAAGAGTTTGGAATATTGTGAAATTAAGCCACCACTGTAATAAATGAATTAAAAACATTTGTCATTATGACCATCTGAAATATTGTTTGGATTTTTTGTACATTTTATGAAATATGCTCTTGAAGGAATTTCACCTGCTGTAGAAAGTTTTTTTAATAAGATACTATTTTAAAAAACTTTTTCATGAAAAATAGTCTGAACTGAAACTGAATCACAAAGTCAAGCAAGATGTACTGCTCAAATTTGACATTCATGTGTCCTGATTTGAGTACATGGACTCCACATAAAGTAAGCATTATTATGAATATTTTCAGTTATTTTAATATATAGTGCCATAAATGAAGGACAAGTTGCTGATTGCTTTGGAGTTCAGAGTGTGAATTTGCAGCTCTTCATATTGGAAAACAAATAGCAAATCAACAGTTTCATTTAATGCTTATCTAGAAGCACAAAGAAAACTTTCACAAAATATAATGTAGGAAATGCACATCACAGAACTTCAATTAAAATAATCACAAAGCCAACAGTAAAGTGATCTTTTATAAAAAGACTAAACAGCCAAAAAATCACAAAGCACTAAATATAATCTGCATTCCAGAATGGCTTATGGAGAAGGAAAAGGACATGGTAGAAAAACAAAAAATCATACTATGTTCTGAAGTTTAGATAACTGAAATGTGCTAATGTTAGTTTCTTAATTTTTACATATGCATCAGGGGAATGTGGAATGCTATCATTAAAAAAACTGACTGAAGGATGTTCAGGAACTATGGTGTTGCAACTTTTCTATAAATCTAACAGTATTCCAAAATAAAGTTTACTTGAAAAGCACAAAATAATTTATAAGGGTACTAATATTTGTCCTTAAGACAGACATACAGACTGTGGTTGAGTGATAAAATTCATACACAAGTAAGTTCCATTTGTGAATACATAGGTGTGCATGTGGCATGGTTTTGTGTGTATGTATGACTATAGTTTACACACAAAAATCTTTCCTTCCTTTGACAGTTCTATTAGTAAAAATAAAAAGAACAGATATAAAACATGAGTACCTAAACATTTTATTTATAAAAATTTGTCCATATAGTCCCTATATAACACAGATAAGTGTGTTAGGCTGAGTAGACTAAAGAAACAAATTCAAGAATATATATATATATACATATATACACACACATATATAAAATAACTTTACATAAAAGAGCAATACCATATTAAGAAATATTCCCACCCAGTCCGGATCAAGTCCATAAGTCCAATATTAGCCCATATGTCAATGCTAGTCCCTGAATTCCTCTTTAAACTCATGTGGCTAGGCAACAACGCTGACTGCAGGACGATCACAGGGCCGTGGGTGGAAAGCCCTATAGATCCAGCGGCGGCCATGCTCCAGGGCTCTGGTTCTATCAGCATAGCTCCATGTGTCTTGTCAGCAGGAAGATGAAGCAGAGAGTCTTTGTATATCTGGTTTCCGGCGAGCTATTTTTCCGCCTGGCACTTCCAAATGAGGTCTTCAAACTGCAACCTGATTGACAGGCTAGACTCCCACCACCTTGTAAGTTGATACCAGATTGTGTAACTACCACAATAAGGATTAGTTATATGAGTAAATGGCATTTAAAAAATCCATTCCTTATCTCTGTGTAGAAAAAGAAGTCACAATTGGGCAAAAATCTCAATTTTTTTAATTAAAAAATTATCCTTCCTTCTCTTGCTGACAGTAGCTCACTAGTCAGTTAAGACTGGTTGCAATCCTATGTACAATGCAATGAAATGACTCCGCTTTCCGATGTCATACTCACAATTGCTATGTCGGAGTCCTTTGCTTCAGCCTTTGTGTCAGTTCATCAAATGAGCCCCAACCCCGAGCCTCCACTGTCTTGCGTACCACACAGAAATGAAAGCGTGACTAGGTCTTTGACGGTCTGCGACTCCATGCCCCCTTCTGAGTCCAGCAAACTGTGGGCATCTTCCACCAGGGGACAGCATCAATTCTTATGTCAAGGATTTCAGCAGATAGAAACCTTTAAAAGAGCACTGGAAAGTTCAACGGTGATGGTTCTGTGGGAGCGACCAATGCCTTCTATAAACCAAAGGGAGAGAGGCGACCCCAAATGATGTCATTCTCAGATTCAATGTGGTCCTTAGAAGCAATTCCAGACGGGTCTAGGTGGGCTGTCAAGATCCTCTATGACTCCCCACCTCATGACATCAAGACTTAATTAAAGTCGAAGGCTTTCAATCCTAGAATTAAATGGGGCCTGCCACTTTTTACTCTCTATATCACAATAGTAAGAAATAAACTCAAAAGAGAAAGGGCGAGGACATTTGCTGGGAGGAATCTTTCCTATCAGGCTATGTTAAAGAACAATGCTCACCGCTCTGTCCTGCAAGCTGTGTGGAGGCAGCCAGTCAGTGGGGCCGCCAAGGATTGTGAAAGGGAAGCTTTGCTCGAAGGAGCCTGTTGTCCATCCTTTTTACTTAAATTTGAAAGCCACTACTGTTGATAGGGGTCCAGCATGCATCCTGCTAAGAACTGTGAAGAGACTGTAAGGTTCTAATTATCTTGGTTCACTTAATTTGCTGCTATAGAAGAACAGAGTAAACCTGAGTCAGCAGAAGGATATGCTTCTTAGTCTTTTAGTCTGAGGGGAAACAGATTCAAAATGCAGGCAATATTTTATTCCATTGGTTTCATTCTCATATTATGTATAATCAGTCATTTGACAGTTTGGGGTTTATTTATTGCAACAGTGGAGAGATATTGCACATAATTTGACAGCAAAACAATTTCAATTTGTACTATTGTGTCTGTCATGCCTGAGGTGTCTCTGTTTAGAATGGTCTCACTTCAGACTTCCTTTCTCTATCACTCAGTGATCAAATATTTGGACTTACATAAAATTCTGGACAGCAGTGATTTTTTTAAGGGGGCAATATTTAAACAAATTTCAAAGTGAACCAAAGGCCCTAGAACATCAAATATAATCTTAAGGAATTTTGACAATATTTGGAAAACGGTATAGCATACACTGCTTTGTTTTGATGATTATGTTCTTATGAACAAAAATAAATAATGCATTCTAAAAACCTGTCCAAAAGAAAGCTGCCTGGTTGTATGTGCATCACAGTATTTTCTTTAGTGAAGAACATATTTAAAATTTTATGTACACAGTTAACAGAAAATCGGGACCATTATCGGGTTCAACTGTAGCAAGTTTTACTCGTTGAAGGAAACATTTAATTTATCCATTTCTTTTCTTGGAAATGACTCAAGACAGAAGTCTGGGGTGGGAATCCCAAACATCAACATATGTGATTTTTTTGGAAAGAAGATTGTTGTCCATAGGTATTCTGTTAAAAACTCAAACAAACTCATGACCATCCCTAATGCCCATAAGAGACTGCAGAGACCAGCCCCGTGAGTCTCCCAGACAGTAAATCTTCATGGGAGTAGAAATACTCATCTTTCTCCCTCATAGAAGTTGAGGCTTTTTCTAACCTCTTAATGCACACATATAAATCATGTTATATAAGGGTTTATATATTTGAACATAAATCTACTGTAAAATATTACTGAGATTGATTAATTTTATGGTGGCTTTCAAATGGGTCAGTTGGAAAGGCTACTATAAACAGCACTTGCCATATGTTTAAAAAATTAATACATAAAAATGATATTGACTATAAATGACATTGGCTACAGATTATTCTTTTGGGGGGGCATCACTGCCTCTGGTGGTCGTGGGCGCTACCCAGTGCTGCTCCTGAGAACTGCCGCTGGATTTGAACCGCTAAGCCCGTGGGCCGCAGTCCTGCATTCAACCACTTACGCCACCTGGACTCAGCCCTACAGATTATTCTTAGAATTGAAATAACTACACATACATTTTTCCATTACAAATATTATCCGTACACAACTTAGCAAAAGAACTTTTCTAGATTTCTGTGAAGAAAATCTGCGACTTGTCTGTTTGCCATACTATGGTGATCTGGGTGTTACTGTGATGCTGGAAGTTATGTCACTGACAGTTCACATGTCAGCAGGGGCTCCCAAAGGGAATCAGGTTCACCAGAGCTTCCAGACAAAGAGCAGACAATGAAGAACTCAGCTGCCCACTTCAGAGAAAGTAGTTGCTGAAAACCTGATGTATAACATGGAAAGACTGTCAGATACTGAAGAGCTAATGAATGGAAGCCGAGCATTGTTGGATACAATACCAGAGGATGGGCCTCTCTGGTCAGAGGGACTCAGGAGGGTGATATGAATGGAATACAGTCTGTGGGAATGGAATCTTTGGGATATTCATTGACTAATGTGGCACAACGCCATGTAAAAAGAAACAGATGCCAAAATCCACTAATAATTGCAACTTGGGAAGTATGAATCTAGGGAAATTCAACATGATCAAAAATGCAATGATTAGTATAAAGATAGGTATTCCAGGCGTTACTGAGTTCAAATGGATTGGTATTGCCTAGTTTCAAACAGAAAATCATATGAGTTACTATGCTGGGAATGACACATCTAGAGGAATGGCATTTTGGTTATTGTCCAAAAGGACATTTCAAGATTTATCTTGCTGTACAATTCTGTCTGTGATGGGATCATATCTATTCATCATCAAGAAAATCCAATTAACACAACTTTTATTTAAAGCTATACATTGACTGAGAAAAATAATAATGCAGAAATTGAAAAATTCTACCAACAATTTCAGTCTGGAATTGCTCAATTATCCAATTATGATGCATTGATAATTATTGGTGATTATAATGCAAAAATATAAAACAAAGAGGAAGGAACAGAAGTTGGATAATGTGTTGATAATGGAAACAAAGCTAGAGATGGCATGATAGAATTTTGCAAGACTAACAACTTATTTGTAGCAAATACCTTTTCTCAATGACACAAATGGCTAATATACACACAGACTTCTACAGCTAGAACACACAAAAGTGGTAATGACTACATCTGTGGGAAGAGTCATTGGAGAAACTCAATATCAGAAGTTAAAAAATGGCTAGAGACTGACTGAGGAGTGATTTGTTATCCATATATATGCTCAAATTGAAGCTGAAGAAAATGATGAATCAACAAGAGCCAAGATATGACCTGGAGTCATAGCTTGCAAGTCACCTGCATTGCAAGAACAGATTTTCTGTATTGAATACTCATGACATAAGATCGAGGCAAGGCATAAAGAACATATTCATGAAGCAAGCAAAAAGCTTTTTAAAAAAGAAAGGGAAGATCTAAGTAGATGTCACATGAAACTCTAAGGCAAATTGAAGGAATGATGAAGTGAAAGTTATGAACAGAAAGATGATCCAACAGAATGCTCAAATTATAGAACCATCATTGAAATCACACACAATTAAAATTTTGCTGAAGATCATGTGAAAATGCTCACAGCAATACCTTTACAAGAAGCTGCAAGAGGTCCAGATCAGATTCAGAGAGGGTGAGGGACAAGGAATTGTATGACTGGTGTCAAATGAACCGTGACTGAAAGCAGAGAATACCAGAAAGATATCTTTTGATTTATAGACTATGCCAGAGCATTCTCAACTGTGTGGACCAAGGATAACTTTGAAAAGATTGGGAATTCCTAAAGACGTGACTGTGCCCATGAGATCTTGTATGTGGATCAAACAAGGGAATGTTGCAGGGTTTCAGCAGGGGTGACAAACTATGACCCTCAAGCCATATGCAGTCCTTTATTTTCAGTATGCACATGTGTCTGTGAAATAAAATTGAAAGCTTTAAAGGACATTATTCAGATAATAGTGATTTCATTTGTTTATAAAATATATTTATGGCTCTCAAATAATGTTTAAATTGTGTGGGACAGGATTGGCTCTCTGTCTAAAAACTTTGCCTACCTTTGCTTTAAATCAGGAAAACTATGTGTCCTGGTCGTATCCTCTCACCATTCTTATTCCATCTGTATGCTGAGCAAATAATTAGAAGACTGAGATAACATGAAGAGGAAGATAGCATCAAAATGGAGGAAGGCTTATTAACAATTTGTGATATGTGATATCCAATGACACCACTCTTGCATACTGAAAGTGAGGAGGACTTGAAATACTTTCTGAAGCAAATCAAGGATTGCAGCCTTCAGTGTGGATTACAGTTCAATGTCACAAAAACCAAAATACTCACAAATGGATCAAAAAGTAATACCACGATAAAAGGAGAAAAGATTGCTGTTGTCACAAATTTTGTCTTGCTTGCCTCTAGAATCAAAGGATAAGTTGCATTGGGCAAATCTGTCTCACAAGACCACTTTAAAGGGTTGGAAGACAGGGATGTTACTTTAAAGACCATCAGGGGCCTGCCATAAGCCTTGGTACTTTCCATTGCCTAATAAGTATGTTAAGTTGGACATTGGATCGGAAAGATTAGAGAAGTTGTGTTGCATTTGAAACATGGTTCTGGAGAAATATATTGAAGATGCCACGGACTGCCAGAAGGACATACTATGAGTAGAATTACAGCCAGAGTGCTCCTTAGAAGCCCGGGTGATGATATTTCTTCTTACATACTTTGGACATGTTGTCAAGAGATACCATTTGCTAGAAAAAGACATCATATTTGGTAGAGTGAAGTGAAAAAGAGGTGTGTCAGTCCAGGTGGACTACAGAAACAAATTCATAGAGAATCATATGTGAATAAGAAAGAGTACATCTCCGCCCAGTCCAGATCAAGTTCATAAATTTGATATTAGCCCATATGTCTGATACGAATCTATAAATTTTTCTTCAGACCAGGAAACACATGCAATGATGCTGAATGCAGGAAGACCACGGGTCCATGTGACTTCTCCTTAGGGATGTCTTATAGGAAGTGAGCCAAAAGAGTTTCTCCCTCCAAAGAGGAAATCCAGGAATTCCCAGAATTCTCAGGAGAAGGCCATGCCCACACAGAGGCTTCATTGGTGATGATGCAGTTGACAGCCTAGACTAGTTCGAACTAATTCAGTGTTACTTAACAATAGCTACTTACAAAAGATGAATGTAAATTCTGCATTGAAAAGAACCATATGCAAGTTTGGGCCTGTAATTTAGTAATTTTATAAGTTCAGCATAACTTTGTGATTTGGTTCAGTAACCTAGTCATTTCATTAGTAGTTCAGCATATTTGATTATGAACAAAACTCTGCCCATAAAGAACTGAATTCTAATGTCCATTCTATCAGTTATCAGTGTCGTTTGCTTAAGCTATAATTTAGCTATGATAACGTATTTAGCCTCTATTTACATTCATGCATACTATAATAGAAAGCCAATAGAGAGGCCCTGGTGGCATATTGGTTATGCTTTGGGCTGTGATGGGCAAAGCCAGTGCTTTGAAACCCCCGCAGCTGCTCCATGGGAGAGAGATGGGATTTTCTACTCTGGTAAAGCATTACAGTCTGGGCTGCTATCCACAATGGTGATGGAGGGAGGAGGGAAGGAGATGAACAAGATTAAGACACAGTTCACCACCCGGAAAGGTCTGTACAAAGTGCTGCTGCATTCAGAGTACAGTCGGCTGAAGCGGGTGCTCTTCAACTTTCAGGGATCCAAACTTGTCTGCGACTCCTCTATAAAGCTCAACAACCAGTCTGGAAACGGTGACCCCCTGGGCTTCACTGGGGGCCGGGCGCACTACTTCTCTATCCACAAGGGGGTCCGCAAGATGGAGAGGCCAATCGCTGCACCTCAGGTGACTACACGCGAGCTTTTCAGACCCCAGCGGCTACTCATCCAAGTAGAATATAAAACATCATCCTTGTGAACTAGCTTTTGCCCCCTGAGTTTGGCTCAAGACCAAGATCCTGATCCCCCATGCCCAGCAACTCATTCCCTCAAAGTTTTTTGTTATGTCTGAGTTTTCATAACTGCCTTCTTTATGTCCCACCTCATTCATGGATTGCAACACAGGTGGTAAATACACGTGTCAATACCCTGGTAAACTTCCGTGTAGCATGCACATCCTCTCACACCTTTCAGCCTGTGGTTCTGTTTGTGGGCATTTACTCAGCTTGGGTGCGCTGCTCTCAGAACCTGCCGGAGCAATCTGCGCTCCACTCAATTCCTCCCATTTGTAGCAATTGACGGTTGTGCTTGAAACTACAGGCTTTCACAAGGAAAAGGCAAGTGCAGTTGGTGAGGTTGGAATTTATGAGGAGTTTATATTAGAAAATATAAGACTTAAAAAAAAGAGGCACTGTCTTGGAAACCGCCAGGAATAGTTCTCCCCTATCCTAACATGTCACTATAAGTTGACCTCAACTTGATGGCCATGAGTGTGTGAATACACACACACATATACATGCACACATATATTTACATGTTTAACCCCAGTTAGCCCCTATTCAGGTGTGAAGATGTGTTTTTGTAGCAGTGGGATGGAGTGGTGGCGTTGGGGTTGTCAGAGGCCAAGATAAAGAAAGGGCATTGAGCCTAAGGAGATAACGTGAGTGAAAGCAGGGAGCACAGAAGAAACGATGATCCAGGGAAGGAAAGGGCCTGTTTCCCTGAAGTTTATAGCGTATAGTGAAGTTGAAAGGGCAGGGAAAAGAAGTTGAAAAGTGCAAATATCACTGAATGTAGTTTAAGAGCACAGGTGTTATTGATATTTTATAATCATCGCTTCCACCCCAAACTGGTTGTTCACCCATTTCCTGGACTTATCAAAAAGCATAAATTTCCACCATGGCAGAGAAATAGCATCTCTTGGTTCTGCTTTCCCTTTGAGTTGGCATGCTTTCTTTTGCCTTTCACTATTGTGTTTAAAAGAATAATCGCTTCCCTTTCACTTTCAGCCTGCCAACATCTGTCTTCCTTTCCTGATGATCTATTGAAACCTATAGGCTTACGATCTGTAGGCTTTCTAACCAACAAAATCAGCAGCAGGTCCTACTCCTCAGCATCATGACCTCCCTGCATTCTGGGATTCTGCACCCCGTCTTCCATATCTGCCTACACTTTGCAGTTCATTCAATTCCTGGTTGACTAAATGTTGACTTCAAACATGCTGAGTGGCAGACACTATTTGGTCCTAGGGTAGATAAAAAGCAAGAATGCTGTGATCTTTTCTCTTTTGCTATTAGTCTCTAGGCTTTGTTTGTCCTTCTCTCCTTTCCCTTTCAATAGGTAGTTTTCTATTAAAGATTTCATCCCTTTGTCCTCAGTAGGGAAAGCTCTGCAATGACAGGGCCTGCAAGTGTAGCACAAGGTCTTCTGAGATGACAACACCAAGTAAAATGGTTACCAATGAGATTGCTAATCTTTTAGACGAGACAAATTTCCCTGCTGTTTTCTCTGGAACATCATGTATGTCTCCTTCATTGCATCTGTCATACTTTAGTGATTGGTTAATTAATTGCATGGTTACTGATATCATGTATTTTCTGTTATATTCTGAAATCCATGTGAACTGACATCATATTTCCTTGCTCGCTGTGCTATATGTAATATTCAGCACAGTCTTAAAGCCTAGACATGCTCAATAAAGATGTGCTTAATACATGAAGGATTGAATGACCTACATCAGGAGAGGCCAAGCTAGGGCTCAAATCCAGCCTGCCACCTGCCTATTTTGGTTCTTGAATTAAGAATGGCTTTTCAATTTTTACCTGTGTATATTTTAAGTAATTTAAAAGGGAACCCTGGTGGCACAGTGGGTTAAGTGTTAGGCCACAAACCAAAGCACCAACAGTTCACACATACCAGGTGTCCCTTGGAAAAAGATGCCACAGTCTGCTTCCCTCAAGATTCATAGCCCTGGAGACCAGATGGGTCACTTTGATCTGTCCTACAGGGATGTTCTGAACCAGAATGGACTTGAGGGCCGTGGATTTAATTTGGGGTTTTATAAGTAAGAAAATAATAAGGCTCAAAATTGTCTGCGGATCCATAAATTCTGAAATATTTACTATTCAGCCCTTTAAAAAAAAGGGTTTTTGGGTGCTAATCTAGACTAGTGCTGCCCAATAGAATGGCTGTGATGCATAGGATATTCTATTTCTGTGTTATTTAAATGTTAGCCATGAACTCATGTCGGCATTGCACATATGAAATCTGCCTAGTGAAACCAATGAACTGGACATTTTACATTATTTAATTTTAATTTAAAGAAACCCACATGTCTAGCAGCTTTATATTATATAGCATCAGGTCTAGAGATATAAAAGAATAGACATTACATAAACACAGCAAGCATGTACATAATTATCAACTGTCTCTCTATCTGGGAAGCAACAAATCCCACATGGAAGAAACACACCAGCCTGTGTGATCATGAAGTGCTCAGGAGATCAGGCATCAGAAGACCCAAAACAAGTAATCACGTCTATGTGAATGATGTGGGGAGACCCAAAGTCCATTTGAAGACAGTTGGACATCCCCTCAGAAGGATCACAAGGAAGAGCGAGCCAGTCAGGGCGCAGTATATCACCAACAGTGTATCACACAACATTCCTCTAGCTCCTCCTTGCCTCCTCCCCATCACTATCATGAGCCCAGTGCTACATTGCAAGTCTGGCTCTACCAGCGCATATGTGCTGGTACAGCGAGGAGCTTTCAACAGATGGAATCCAGGACAGATCAACCCCTCAGGAACAATAATGGGAGCAGCAGTACCATGAGGTAGGAGGAAGGTGGGGAGGAGAAGGGCGGAAAGAACTGCAATGATCGATGTACAACACACACCCTCTGGGTGATGAAAACATAAATATGTATGAGGGGAGATAGCAGATCGTACAAGATATGAAAATAATAATAATATAGAATTTATCAAGGGTTCATGATGGTGGGAGGATGAGGGGAGGGAAAAGATGGGGAGTTGATATCAAGGACACAAGTGGAAAGAAAATATTTTCAGAAGGATCATGGCAACATATGTCCAAATATGCTTGACACAATAGAGATATGGATTGAAATAAGAACTGTAAAAACCCTGGATAAAATTAGTTTTAAAATAGCAGCTGTCTCCAAGAGAAAAAAATGCTATTTTTATAGTTATACACATATACACAAGTTTTTAAAAGTTTATGAAGAAATGTAATATAAAAAGACCACAACTTCAAGGAGGAATTATCAGACTGTGAGGAGACTGAAAAGTTAGACTCAATCCCTACACTCTCACACAAATTTGACTACAATATTTTTTCCTGTGAGATAGCATTCCCGTAAACTTATTGCAAAGCTTCAATAGTTTGAAGGAAGGTTCACTTGAGTTTTGTTTAAATTTAGATACTAGCCATAACCTCACAATGTTTTACTCTATTGTACCTAGGGTATACTTTTTGTTTGTTTTAAGGCATCCTAAAGGAGCCCAGGTGGCATAGTGGGCTACAGATTGATTTGATGCTAACATCAAAGTCAGTGGTTTGAGCTCCCCAGACTCTCAGTGAAAGATTAGACTACTTGGGAAGATATTGTGGGAGTTCAATAATTTCATGTCAGCTTGATAAATAGAGTGAAGGGGTGGAATTTAACCTGTCAATCATCCTGATCGATCCCTCCCTGTGGGTGTGGCTCTTCTCATGAGGTTCCTGGGAACTTCCTCTTCTCCCTGAAGATGGGTCTCTTTCTCTCTCTCTCTCTCTCTCTCTCTCTCTCTCTCTCTCTCTCTCTCTGCCTTCACCATCCTGGGGACCTGAGACCTGAGAGAGCCATGTGGCGGAGATCTGTAGAGGCAGATCTGAGGCTTTCACCAGCACTGGAGCCCTCAACTCCTGCTGGTCTGTGATTTTCCTGCATTCAGTGTCTTTACATGGGCTGCATGACTCTAAAGGGGAATTTTTAGACCCTTAATGGATATATGGGCTAATATTGGACTCATACACTTGATTTGGACTGGGCTAGGTTGTTTTCTCAATATACAATTGCTCTTTGATATAAAGCTCTCTCTTGCACACATGAGTATCTCTGGATTTGTTTCTCTGGTCAACATGGCCTAATTCACATGTAAACTCTCTGAAACCTATGGGACCCTGTCCCATACATAGGGTCACCATGAGCTGGAACCAACTTGATAGTAATGAGTAGGAACTTACTAACAATAAGTATGATACTGAGAGAACTTGTCTTGCGTCACCCACTGACCACAGAGATATGTTTAAGCTTGTTTTATTTTATGCATGGATGTATTGCTACTGGAATTCGAGTAGCAATATTTTCTGCTTTACTCTACTATATCTATGTTTATATTTGGAAATATAATACATAAAATAAAATATTTTATATTTACTTCTAAGTACAAACATGTAAAAATAATTCATATATGCTATATTATTTCTATATGTATCAATGTTATATTTTATATGTATATGTGAATAGAAAATGAATAAAATATCTGTCACCAGTGCATTAAAACTATGTTACGAGACTATTTCTTTTTTTAAAATTATGTTACAAGACTATTTCTCTTTTGCAATATCTTTTATAGTATCTTTATTATTGTGAATTAGTTGAAGAGCACTTCATCAGCTTTACATTTAACAGTTAATGTAAATTTTCTTTCAACCCATCCACTGAAATATCCTCAATATATTATTGCTTATGTTATGGTCTTCTGTGTTTTCTGTTTTCATTTCTCCTTATATCATAATCCCCTATACCTTCTCCATGGGCAAATGCTTTCCTTCATATCTCAAGTGGTTGATTATTCTAACACGCATGAGAGTTTCATTGTAGACAGGAAGAGCGACTAAAAATCAATATCTTAGGGGTTCCACCAGTCCCTCTCTGATCTCTTTTGTTATTTTGAGCAGTTGGTAGATGTAGCCTTTTCATTCTAATGTCATTAGGTTTACGGAGACTGATGTTGTATGGTCTGTGAGTTCATTGTACAATTTTTTTTTCCATAGGCCTTCCCATTTTTACCACTCTTCTTTTCTCTCATGGAGATAAACCAAGTGTTGCACCTTAGATGGTTTCTCACCAACTTTTTTAGATTCCAGTCACTGGTCACCAAAGTAGGATGTAGAACCTTGCCTTGGTAAATGATGCTATGCATATTGAACTTGACAGCTTTTGAGACTATGATCCCAGAACAAGTGAGTCACTCCCTAAAGATGTTTGGTGATGTCTAAACAGTTTTAATAACTTTGTCCTTTATTTGTTTCACCACATTCATAGATGTACTTGGAACAAAGGTAAATACTGTTTTTAGGTGTCATCATGTCAGTTCAGACCCGTCATGACCCATAGCAACCTTATATACAACAGAAGGAAACACTGCCCTGTCCTGAATCATCCACATAATTGTTTCTCTACTTGAGGTCATTGTTTCCGCCATGTGTCAATCCATCTCCTTGTGGGTCTTCCTCTTTTTAACATTCCCTCTACTTTCCCAAATATGTTCTCTCTCTCCAGGTAATGATCTCTCCTGACATTTCCAAAGTATGTAGGGCTCAGTCTTGCCATTCTTGGCTCTAAGGAACAGTGCAGCCAATCTTCTTCCAAGATACATTGGTTTGTTCTTGTCTCAGTCCACAGTATTTTCAGTAATCTCCAGCATAACATTTAAGTGCATTCATTCCTCTTTGGTCTTCCTTATTAAATTGCATCTTGCACATGTATATGAAGCAACTGAAAATACCATGATATGGGTATGGTGCACCTTAGTGTTCTAAGTAACATCGTTGCTCTTCGATACTCTAAAGAGGTCTTGGGCAGCAGGTTTACCTAATGCAGTTCATCTTTTGATTCTTGACTGCTGCTTCCCTGCACATTGATTACGGGTCCAAGCAAGACAAAATCTGTGACTACTTCAACTTTTTCTCCATCAATCATAATGTTGCCTATTGCTCCAGTTGTTAAGAATTTATTCTTCTTTACATGGAATCCTAATCCATACTGAAGGTGGCAATCCTTGACTTTCATCAGTAAGTACTTCAAGTAAACCTCACTTTCAGCAAGCAAGGTTTTGTTAGGGTTCTCTCGAGAAACAAAACCAGGATACTTATAATTTTATATGTATTTGGATTATATATATCAATATAGTACAAATATATAGAGTATGACAGAATGTAACACCTAATTAGTCCATACATCACTACAGAGGGCTCAGTCCAATGCACTTCTGTGGAACAGTTAATGTACTGGAAGTCCTTAAACTCACGGGGGTTGCTGGGTCAAAGGTCAAGGAATCAGACACCTGAGTCTTCCCAGGGACAATAAGGCAGTCTGGCCATAGGTAGCAAACAGTAGGACGTGCCACCAACAGTCAGCAGCTCAGAAATGTAGCGAAGCAGGAACAGATGGGATATGGAATTCAAGCAATGCAAGACAACAGGAACCAAGAACCTCAAGCTCAAGCAATATACACACTCTCAGCATGACAAAGCAGGTCTCAAAGGAATCTCAAGCTCCAGGGACACATCCACAGGGTGGCTATCCCACAGGTAGAGGATCTCACAAGTTGAGGCAGAGAACTAGCTAAAGCAGCTGCACGCTGGTCTGATCACCAGAGAGCAGGAAAGAGAGGGGTGGGGCTTGCTGAAACACTTATCTCTTTGCCCGCCAATCAAACTGCAACCTTATTAATCCCATATATTCCTATTGGGTAGGTTGGCACAATAAACCAAGTTAACACAGTCCATCCCTTGCCAACTTAGCACCTGTGCACAATTCTTTAGCCATATATAATTTCCAGACACTAATGAAATCACACTTATACCTAACATCATATATGAATAAAAAAGTTATTCAATAAATACATTCAAAAAAGATAAACTTGGAAGGATGGTGGCAGCAAATGCACACATGTGGTCGGCAAATAATTAATGTATGTATTGGTCATGATAAGAGTTGTTTGATCCCCCAATAAAATGATTTAATAATAAAAAGATCAACTTATCATCACAAACCTTGCTTTTGCCATTGACCACATGGTCATAACTGATAGGTGGAACTGCCTTCTCTATTAACTGTGCCCTCAGCCAGCACTGCAGCTTATCATGGTTGTTTGCCTGGTTGAGTAACCCAGACCTTCATTCCTGAGGGTCCTGGGTCATGACATATCCTGTCAGGACTGGGTTGCTATAGTTTAACATTTACTTTAATCACAGGAAACGGTAGTGCTAAGACATGGCCTGGATTCTAGACATATTCTAACTTACCTCCATTATATAGCACCAGCTTGGTAAACAGGATAAATCACATCACTCAGCATAGTGACACCCTTCCTGACCTGTTGATCCAATGCCATGAGGATCCCAAAGTGGCCAGAGGACATGCTCATGCAGCAACAATGAAACAGGAGACACAATGCCTAATGGGCCTCTTTGGATTTTGGAGGAACATATCTCTCATTTGGGTGTTCTACTTTGACCTATTTATCAAGTGACATGAAAGGTGTCCCATTTTGAGTGGGTTCCAGAACAAGAAAAGACCTGGCAACAGATTCGGGCTGTTATGCAAGTTGCTTTTCCACTGGGATCATATGCTCCAGCAGACCCAATGGTGCTAGAGGTGTCAATTGTAGAGATGCAGTCTTTGTCAGTCTCAATTGGTGAATCACAGCGTCGACCTGTGGAATTTTTTTTAATTTTATTTTTAATTTAGGTTGGGGGGGGGCATCACTGCCCTCTGATGGGAGTGGGAGGCTCAGTCTTGCTCCTGGAGATTTGCTGCTGGATTTGAACCGCCAAGCCTGTGGGCCGCAGTTAACCACTACGCCACCAGGGCTCAGCCTGACCTGTGGATTTTTAGAGTTAAGTCCTACCATGTTCTGCAGACTAGTTCCCTTTTGTAAAACAGTTGTTGGACTGTTACTGGACCTTAGTGGAGTCTGAATGCCTTACCATGGGCCACCAAGTCACCATGAGACCTGAGCTGTCCAACATTAACTGGGTAATTTGTCTGACCTACGAAGTTATAAAGTGGGACATGCACAGCAACACACCATTGTTAAATGGGAGTGGTATATACAAGACTGGGCTATCAAAGGTGATTAGACGTCCCACTTTTCAACAATTTAACAATGTCCCGCGGCATTTTAAAATTAAAATAAATCTATTACGATACCATTTTTGTGTTGTATGAAAATTTTTGTTGCTTCATAGAGACCACATTTTTAATCAAGAACAACCCCCCCCCCTCCCCGCTCCAGTCAATGGTGTCCTGCTTAAAATCTGGTCACTTTATGTATAGATCACGTAAATATTTAGTAGGTTTCCCATGTATTTCACTCCTAGGGACACTGTGGCTAAGCAGCCAAGGCCATAAGTCCACAGAAACAGGTTGCTTTGATTACTATGAAAACCTTTCTGTCTACTATAACCACCTTGTCTCTTTGGACTCAGTGCTGACACCTGCCTTCTACCACTGCAGTGCCCAGTCAGCCCCAACTGCAGGCAAATATCAGAGTTCGCTTAGGGCAGTTCCCACTGTTAATGCTGGTGTGCATAAAATAGTAGTCACAGGAGTCTTCAGAGATGCTGGAGGCCACTTCAAAAAATTGTTCCTTATGATTGTGGGGAAAGGTATGTCCTCAGGGCACTCCTTTTTTGGGTTAATGGGATTATTCTGCTAGATCCATTCCAACATACCAATTTCCCTAAGTTTTTGGGTGTCTTCTTCTACAGTGTACCCAGGTAGGTCAATTACCTCAAGTTGGTCTAATCTAGGTCATCTGGCAGCCCATGCCTCTAGGAACGAGCCAAATAAGCAGTTATATCTTCTTTTAACCTCTCTTTCTGAGACATTGAAAATAGAATCTGTGCTTGGTGACCCCATATCAAGAAACTCAGACTAATCTAATGTTAGATTCCTTGCAACAGTATCCCAAACCCTTAGTAACCCTTCCCAGGGATATTCCAGAGGCGTCTGCTTGTACGTATTTGAAAACTTGAGCAGACTCTGAGTCATCATCTCAACCTCACCTTTAGGAAAGTTCTAATTCTAGACTTAATTCCAGTTACAGGTCTGGAGGAAATAGTGCGTGGTAGGGGTGTTTCCTCTTGTGTTTCTCAATAATATCTTATAAGGCATCCCCCCACCCCCGACAGTGCTATACATGCTGCCCCACCTGGCATTTCCACTTGGATAGTTTGTTTAATCTGCTAAAGTGTGAGTTACTCTACTAATAGTGGGAGGTGAGAGGGGTGATCTGTTGACTGAGGGGGCTCAATATCCTCCTCTTCTGGTTCATCAGCCCACATGTTCTAATCCCATATTTCAGGGTCCCACTTCTTTCAAATCACAGTCCTTATTTTAATATCAGACACTGTTCTAGACCTGCAATTCAGTTGATGCTGCAATTCAGCTACTCCTATGATGAGACTCTAGATTTGGTTTTGGCAATGTCAGCTCTATTACTAGAGAAGAAAAGATTCTCCTTTGTAACACATACAGAAGCTTGCAGGTCTGTTATTCGGTGCTTGGGGTGTACTTCTGAGATACTAAGACAGTCCTTTTCCTTGATCACATTTTCTATTATAAGAGGAGCAGCCAACCAGCTTCCCTATGCTTCTTATCCTGACAAAACTGCTGGAAAATATCAAACATACAATCACCCAGAGTCTCTCCTCTCACAAGCACTTCATCTCTTGGTGATGATACTGTGGATATTAGCATTACAACGTCACACCATGGATTAATACCATTCATTCTAGTGAAAGTGAAAGATTTATCTATACCTTTAGAGATAGAGATGGGGTTAACAGCACTGTAAGGCCTAATCAGGCTGAAATGCTAATTTGAGAAGTCCATATTTATGACTTTGTTTCTGTAGAACCATTCCTACTACCAACTGTGTTAGACAGGGTTCTCTAAGGAAACAAAACCAGGAGGTATAGGTACAGCATAAAGGAATATAACATCTAATTATTACACACAGCAGAACAGAGGTCTCAGTTCAACTCACTTCTGTGAAACAGTTAATTTACTGGAAATCTTTCAACTCACGAGGACTGCTGGCTCAGTCTTCCCTAGGACAATGCAGACAGTCCAATCACAGGCAGCAAACATCAGGGAAAGTCACCAATAGTCAGTAGCTCAGGAGCTTAGCGAAGTAGGCCCACATGGGATATCAAACTCAAGCAATGCAAGACGATGGGATCCAACAGCCTCATGCTCAAGCAATGTACACACCAGCAGTGTCCCAAAGTAGGTTTTGGAGGAACCTCAGTGGCATGATCCATTGGTTGGTTGTCCCACAGGTAGTATAGCTCACAAGCTGAGGCAGAGAACTAGTTAAAGCAGCTACAAGCTGGTCTGATCACCAAAGAACAAGAGAGAGAGGGTTGGGGCTTGCTGAGTCACTTATCTCTTTGCTCTCCATTCAAACTTGGACCTTATTCATACAAATTATTCCTGTTGGCCAGGTTGCCAAAACAAACCTACTGATCACAAAGTTTCTATCATCTGATATCCCAGGTTGTTAACACATCTTTTCTCAATCTTACTGCCACATTCTATTTCATATAAGTCAGCTTCCCTGATAATTTGCTCAGCATACAGATTGAATAAGTATGACAAATGGATGCAAACTTGTTGCACACCTTTCTTGATTTTAAGCCATGCAATATGCCCTTGTTCCATTCCCACAACTGTCTCTTAATCTATGTACAAGTTCTTCATGAGCACAATGCAGTGTTCTGTAACTCCAGTTCTTTTCAAGGTTGTCCATAGTTTGTTATGATTCACACAATTGAATGCCTTGATAGCCAATAAGATACAAGTAAACATATTTCTGGTATTCTCTGTTTTAAGATCCATCTGACATCACCAAGATTATCCCTTATTCCATATCCTCTTCTCAATCCCACTCAAACCACTAGTAGCTAGCTATCTGTCTATAGTTGGATGATCTCCAGAAAATTTCTAATTGTTTGTGATACTAATTGTTTTATAATTTGAGCATTCTTTCTTTACAAGTAGTGCTATTTCTCTTGATTTTTTTTATTCCCAGCATATTAAATCCTATGATTTTCTGAGTTAAAATGGACAATACCCATCCAATTCAGTTTATGAAAACTTTGGCTATTGAACTTTATGGATTCAATTTCTTTTTTGATAATTTCCAATTTCCCTACAGTTATATTTTATACACCCCAAGTTCTAAGCATTAGCAGATTTTTGCAATGTCTTCCTTTACCTTGAGTTGGGCCACATCTGCAAATGAAGATCTGGAAGACTCCACTGCCACAGGTTTTACTTCATTCCAAGAAATCAGCTTCTCCTCAGGTACATTTCAAATACCCTTGGGTCTGAGCAGCCTATCCTCATACACTGCCTCCAACAATATTTTGCTTCTATGCACTAGGCCTTTCATATCTGACAATGTTTTGAAACTGCACATAGGTTTTCAGTGGCTATTTCCTCCAAAATGGGTGCTGAGTCCTTCCTCATTGTCTGCTCTCAGTCTGGAAGCCCTGCTGAGAAGTATTTACTTTGAGTGACCTGTTAGCATTTGAAGTACCAATGACATAGCTTCCAGCATCATAACAACATACAAGGCCCCACCATACAAAAAACTGACAGAAAGTGGTGAAAAAAAAGCAAATATACAAATATAAATATTTTGTTTCTAACATATAAATATTCATGTGTGCTCAAAATCTCATTATGTACATGAATACTCTCCTGCTTACATCTGTTCAGCCTGCACATCTATCCAAGCATCTACTCATAGATCACCACTATTACAGGATTATATAAATAACAGTTTTGCCTCTTTCCCCTTTAGTTCTTGCAAACCTCCTATTGTTTTGCCCTCATCCCATCATACCTTTACTGACCTCCATCTTATAATATATTGTTTTACCTCCACCCAAGTTAACTTGTCTATTTCCTAGCCTATGGCTTCCATCTTTGTCCCTGTACCCCTCATATTTAACAAAGGCTGTTTTTGTTAGTTTTCTTTTTAGTGTGAAAACATTTTTTGACTTTTAATCATAGTAGTCCCATACAATGTTTTCCTTATTTGTTTGACTAACTGCTCTCACCAATATGCTTCTGAGGTTCAGGTATGATAGGAGGTATTTAGTAGATTCAACATGAATGTTCTGTTCATAGGTGGTTGCTGTTTAAGTTAAACATATTGGATTTTTCCCTTGATCTTCCTATTTTTGATTTTTAACTTTAGTTATATGATCTGAAGATGCTTTGCAATATCTTGATACTTTTACATTTATTTAGACTAGCTGTGTGGCCTAACATGTGACTATTTCATGTTCGTTGGAAAAGAAGGTGCATTGTGTGATTGTTGGACAGAAAACTGTGTCCATGAGGTGAAATTGGTTGGTTTTGTCATTTAGTTCTGCTGTGTCATTGCTGAATTTCTAGTTCTTTCCTTCACTATATTTTAATACAACTGGTGTTGTACTAAATGATTATTGTTTTGTTCTCTAGTTTCCTCTTAATTTAAGAGTTTGATTAATGTATTTTGAAGTCTGTTCATTGGCTATACATTTATTATAATGATGTCATTTTCAATTGACCTTTTAATTATAACATAATGCCTTTCCTTGTCTCTTATACTAGATTTTGCCAGGAATGACTATTGCTGCTGCTGCTGCTGTCCTTTTAAAATGCTATTAGCTTGATACATATTTTTTCTGTTTTCTTATTTATTCTACTAGTCTCTGTTTCTTGGGTATTATTTCATTTACATCCAATGTAATTATTCATAGCTTTGAATTTCTTGCCATTTTGTTGTCTGTGTGCTTTGTGTGGTGCTGCTAATTTTTGTATTTCATATCATTTTGTGTGTTTAGTCTGGTCATTGGTTTTCTTGACATTCTCTTTATTGCTAATGATTTAGTGTTTAATTTTTTGTATTTTCCTCATTTCCATTTTGATGTGGTTTATGAATTTACTTTGAGAATGGCCTATAATGTATTAATATCTTCCCAAGTTTTAACTACCTGTTCTATAATATTATCTGTTTGACATCCTCCTCATTTTAAGTTCTATAATTAAATTATTCCCTCTATTTACTTTGCAATTGGTTTCTTACAAATTATATCTATGGTTTACTATTCCCAGTCCTGTAGATTTGTTCTTTCAGCACTTCCATATCTGGGTTGACCCTTGGATGGCACTGGCATTTCTGATGTTATTGACCACTGTTCTTTGTTGTCTGGCATATGATCCTTTACTGGCATTTTTTTTCAACAGCCTGTACTAACAGGCATGGCTGCAGGAGGCACAGTTATGATTGGATCATATGGCCACTGCTGCTCACTCATATTTGGTGAGATAAGGAAAACAAACTAAGAGAAACAATACAGAAATAAAACCATCCAAAAAAGTGAAATAATAATAAAATAAAACAGAAAAGAAGCAAGGGAAAGGAGGCAAACTACACATGAAAGAGTTCTTAATACTAATAAAAAGGAAAGGAAGATTAAAAACAAGGGCATATAAAAATAAAGATAAATTCAATAGCAAAACTAGGGGAAGGGGAGAGAATAGTGAAAAAAGATAATGCTAAAAATATTAACAGAAGAAAAGAGAAGTGTCAAAGAGGAGAATGGGAATTAGACAGACAGAGAGAGAGAGAGAGAGAGAGAGAGCAAATACCTACTGAAAGAATAGAACAGAAAGGAAGGGGGAGAAAAGGAAAACTAGAGGGTAATGTGGTAGGTGGGGCATCTGGCACGGGTCAGTGCCCTCTACATGTCAACATGCCCCTGGATGGGGTGAGAGAGTGTTGGTACCAGTCCTAAATGGGGTTCTTGCTATTCTCTGTTTTCTGGGGTCAGGGAATCTGACCCGAAAGTTGTTTGTACCAGTTCAGATAATGGCGGAAGTAAGGATGCTATTATCCAGAAGAAACTCTCCTGGAACCTGAGGGCAACCGGAGGCAGAACAGCGGTTTATGGAAAGCATCTCTGCCCATCTGGGGGTGTGTAGGGCCTTGGCATCTTGTAAGCTCTTGGTCTGAGGAGGTGAGTTTCTTTATCTCCAGAATAAGGGTTCTGTTCACAAAGCCAGCGCTCTCACCTCAGGTGGAGAGGGCTATGGTCTGCTTGGTGGGTTAAGGCAGAGGTCAGACACACATCTGGTCATTAAAGAGGTGTGGAGAATAGGGAAGAATCCCATCGTTCTTGACATCAGCCTCTAGTGTACCAGGCCACTGTCTCAGTCACAGCTTGCAAAAGTTTTAAATGACTGTGTGGTGCCCACCTAGCCAACAATTCACCCCTCTGTATCCTCTCTCTCTCTCTCTCTCTGTTTGACTTTCCTTCCTCATCAGTAGGCAATACACTTCTCTATTCTGTCCTTTGAAGCTCCACGTCCTGGAGTTATCACCAGTATCTGATTTGTTATGTCTCTTGTGTCCTTGCGGCTGAGGGCCTGTGTGAAGTCCCTTCCACATTTTGCTGGAAATCCACAAAAATACTTTCAAAATGACTGAATGTAAATATTAACTCCCTTAATTTGATCATTTACATGGGAATTCATTTAAATTTAAAGAATTAACTGCAGATGAAAAAATTACTTGATTGTATAAGGCAGGTAATGATAAGGCAGTTAACACTAGAGAAATTGTCTTTATGAAGATTTACTTTCCCCTTGTATTATTGAAGGAAGCATCACTCACTTGAAAAGAAATGATTACAATAGAGTCCTCTTAATGCAAAACATTCTACAGCGCAGAAAGAAAACATTAACATATAAACCAGTCAACACTTTCATAGTATCTAGCAGTGTTCTCAAATAGCATTACAGCAGATATTAAATTGGACTGAGAAGTGAATATTCAAAATGCTAAGTGAAGCTTATGAAGCCTACATCAACATAACAAGATTTTAACATGAAAAGTGCTTAAAGGAAGTCTGAAGTATGTGCTATTTAGTATTGAAACTGTTTACTGTTGTTATTTATAATGTTTAAAGAAGGGAAAAATTTTAAATTTAAGTACATTTCCCTTTCTTGCTTATTGCATTTCTGACATGTCTGTCTATGACATAAAATCTGAGTGAAATTACTTTGACTGTACTCTTATTTAAAATGATTTTATCATTAGGGAAAAATCTGCAATCACAGTGGATAAATAATCCCTTAATGCTTTTTCTGGCTAGCAAGTAATTTGTCAAAGCAATCCAATTTCAAACAGCATACAAACTCAATAAGAAGCCGGGCCAATGCATCTGTTCCTTTTTGTATGAGAATGGGCACAAATGTCTTTTATTTCTGGGAAGTGGGGAAGTTTGAGGTTGAATTTTCTGAAAGAACAAATGATCTCTAGTAACAAAACATCATTTATAATTTCTCTGATAAACTTTGAAGAGTTTTAGAATTCACAGTTCATGGAAAACAATTTAATACATGTATAATTACTCTTTAGAAGAATACGGTATAGGGAGTGATGATAAAGAAATAAGCTGGGTAACCACCATCAAATTCAAGCGGTTATTTTCATCATCTCACACGCACCCCACCCCCACCCCTCCGCCCCGTGACGCCTTGCCCCAATCCGTCCTTCAGTCACAACTTACAGGGATCTGTGTTCTGTCTCAGTAGCTCGGACTTTTTAAGAATGTCATATAAATGGAACTGTACCACATACAGCCTATTGTATCTGGCTTACTTCACTTAGCCACTTTGTGGAAGGCTTTTGAGATGTGTCTATACTGTTACGTGTATCAGAAGTTTGCATCTTTTTATGGCTGAAATGTTCTCCATTGTATAAATACAGTACAACGTGTTTAACTATTCCCCCGTTGATGGGCTTTTGGCTACTACGAATGAAGCAGCTATTAATATTTGGTCTGTGGACATACTTGTATATTTTCATTTCTCTTGAGTAATAACCTAATCACTTATGAGTCAATTGTTGACTTTTATGGTACATACAAAAGGCCCCGGCGAGGCAACAGTTAAGTGCTTGGCTCATAACCAGAACATTGGCAGTTTAAAGCTCCCCGACCATTCCACAGCAGCCAGACTAGCAGTCTGCTCCTGGGAAGTCTGCAGGACTGATACAGTGGCTGCAGCAATGGGTGCAAACCCAGAAGTGATTGAGAGGCTTGTTTAGGACCAGTCAGTGTATCTTTCTGTTGTACACAAGGTCTCTAGCGACTGAAACCATCTCACTAGTGCTGCATTAGGTAAGAGAAGCAAAGCTAG
>PVJH01026321.1:19565-30272 GCA_004026705.1 Nesogale talazaci | reverse complement strand
AAAAAAAAAAAAAAGCCCCTCTTTCCCCTCCCTCCCCCTTTTTTTTAAATGAATCATTTTATTGGGGGCCCATACAACTCCCATCACAATCCATACCAACATCAATTGTATGTAGGTCACATTTACACACCCATTGCCATCATCACTCTCAAAACATCCTCCCTCCCTCCAGGCCCCCAGTATCAGCTCCCTATATTACCCTTCCTCCCCCCTTCCTCTTGAACTCTTAGTAATTTACAAATTGTTATTTTTTCATACTGTAGACTGTACAATGTGTCCCAACACTCGCTTCCCTGTCGTCCATGTCCCAGAGAGGAGGCTACGTGTAGATCCCTGAAGTTGGTTCTCCCTTTCTATTCCTCCATCTCTCCACCCTCCTGGTATTACCACTCCTTTTACTAGTCTTGATGGATCATCTATCCTAAGTTTCCCATGTTTCCAACTTCACTGTACATCTCCTGGTCTAGCTGGATTTATGTGGTAGAATTGGGGTCATGATAGTGGGTGGGAGGCAGCATGGAACTAGAGGAAGGTTGCATATTTCATTGCTACAACCCTGTATCTTAACTGGCTCATCTCTTCCTTGTAACCCCTCTGTAAGAGGATGTCACCTCACCTATTGATGGGCTTTGGGTCCCCAATCTGTACTCCCCCTCATTAACAATAATATAATTTTAGCTCATTGATGCCTGATACCAGATCCCTTCACCACCTCAGGATCACACAGGCTGGTGTGCTTCTTCCGTGTGGGCTTTATTGCTTCTGAGCTGAATGGCCGCTTGTTTACTCAAGCCTCTAAGACCCCAGATGCTATATCTTTTGGTAGCCAGGCACCATCAGCTTACTTCACCATGTTTGCTTATGCACACATTTGTCCTCAGCAATCATATCAGGAAAGTGAGCATGCAATGTTATGCCTTTTAGTTCTTGAAGCCTGATATTTAATCCCTTTGACACCTCATGAGTCCACAAGCTAGTGTGCTTCTTCCATGTGGGCTTTGTTGCTTCTGAGCTAGATGGCTGCTTGTTTACTTTCCAGCCTTTAAGAATCCCATATGCTCCATCTTTTGATAGCCAGGCACCATTAGTTTTCTTCGCCTCCTTTGCGTATGCACACATTTGTCTTCAGTGATCATGTTGGAAAGATGAGCATCTTGGAATGCCAATTTAATAGAACAAAGTGTTCTTGATCCGAGGAGGTACTTGAGTAGAGGTCTAATGCCCATCTGTTGTCCTATTACTAACCCTACAAGTATGCCTGTTAATCTCTTTCCCCATCCTCACTTATCTGTTACATTAGTCTTTTTTTTTTTAGGCATCACTGCCCTGGTGGTGGGAGTAGGAGGCCCAGCCTTTGCTTCTGTGAGCGGTAATTGAACCTCCTTCCCAGTGGGCCGCAGTCCCGCGCACAACCACTACACCACCGGGGCTCAGCTGTTATATTAATCTTAATCAAGCCCTATCGGCCTTCTCTCAGGGTGGGTCATTTTTGCTGTCACCAGTCACACTGCCACAGCGAGTATCTTTGACATTCTTGACATTGAAGCCTACAGGCAG
This sequence comes from Nesogale talazaci, assembly GCA_004026705.1. Classification (NCBI taxonomy): domain Eukaryota; kingdom Metazoa; phylum Chordata; class Mammalia; order Afrosoricida; family Tenrecidae; genus Nesogale; species Nesogale talazaci. The sequence goes on along the minus strand of PVJH01026321.1, from coordinate 28,715 downwards.
AACTTCACTCAAAGCTTCATGGTGCATTTCAACAGACTTCACCTCGGTGGTAACGTTGACTGGAACAAAGGTAACCACCGTGCCAGGTTTCAGAACCGCAGTTTCCACTCTGCCCACAGGAATAGTGCCGATACAACCAATTTTGTAGAAGGTCCTGCAGAGGCAGGCGCAGGGACTTGTCAGTTGGGTGAGTTGGTGGCACGATCCAATCCAGAGCTTCAAGCAGTGTGGTCCCACTGGCATTGTCAGCCTTATGGATAACCTTCCACCCCTTGCACCAAGGCATGTGAGCATTTGGTTCCAACGTGCTGTCACCATTCCAACCAGAAATTGGCACAAATGATACTGTGTCAGGGTTGGAGCCAATTTTCTTAATGTAGGTACTGACTTCCTTAACAATTTCCTCATATCTCTTCTGGCTGTAGGGTGGCTCAGTAGAATCCATTTTGTTCACACCAACAATGAGCTGTTTTCACACCCAGTGTTTAAGCCATAAGGGCATGCTCCCGGGTCTGCCCATTCTTGGAGATACCAGCTTCGAACTCACAAACACTGGCGGCAACAATGAGAGCAGCACAGTCCACCTGTGATGTCCCTGTGATCATGCTTTTAATGAAGTCTCTGTGTCCAGGGACATCGATGATAGTCACATAGTACTTGCTGGTCTCAGATTTCCACAGGGAGAGATCCATGGTGATGCCACACTCCCGCTCAACTTTCAGCTTGTCCAAGAACCAGTAAGGCTCGAAAGAGCCCTTCCCCGGCTCAGCAGCTTACTTCTCAATTTCTCAATGGTTCTTTTGTCGCTCTCACCACATTTGTAGAGCAGGTAGCCAGTTGTGGTGGACTTGCCAGAATCGACATGTCCAACGACGACGATGTCGATATGGGTCTTTTCCTTTCTCATTTTGGCTTAGGTTTTCGAGATGGTTTTCACCAACATCTATATTCTGGTGGCAAACCCATTGTGAAAAAGTGAGCCTGTTGCTTTTTTATTATTGAATATTAGTACACACTTTCTCCTTTACAATGCTGGGGTTCCATTGTGGTCCCCTACAGAGCTATCAACAGTGGTAGCCAAGCACCATCTAAATATTTTGGTCTCAAGTTGGAGAAGGCTGGGGTTCACGTGGGGTTCACATAGACTAATGACTCACCATGTGTTTTCCTACCCAATGCATTTCATTATGGCATTTAAAATCCATTTCAAAAATTGCCCACGTCTTAAAGGCTTGCCTTCAAACAAGCAGCCAATGAAAAAAGAGATCAACTAAGCCCACATGGAAAACCACCCCAGCTTGTGTGATCCAAAGACTGTAAATCACATAATCCAAACAAAGGAGGGGATGGCATCACAATTTCAATTGTAAACACCTGGCTTATAGAAGTTTATGAATGAGAGTGGAAACCCAAAATCCATGTGCAGGGTCCACACATAAATTAAACCTTTGGGGAATACCTCTGATCATAAGTCAAGGAATACGAATAGCCGTATTAACAGACAAAGAGCATTATAAAGTCGATTATGGTAGATATAGCTAGGTTAAAATGTAGCATCTTTTTAAAATTTCATTTTGATCCATTCAAAGCAGTTTTTTTTTTTTAAAAAAAAAAGGGGCGGGCGGAGAATATATGGATTATGTTATGTTCCAGGTGAATTTCCTCTGACCTTAGACCAGAGATGTGGCCTGGTGTCGTGCAGAAGGAATTAGAAAGTGGATAATTGCAGATATAGTTGGGTTAAAATTTAACACTCTGCCATTTGATCTCACTTTTGACCCATTTTAAAGTTGTTCTATTTTTTACTATTTTCTGCTTCCTTTGGGGTTGAGGTTTTTCTCAGTTTTACTTTATTATTGTCTTTTTGTTGTGATGGTGATGGTTGGTAGTTTTGTGTTTTCTGTACATTAAATCCATGATAGGTAAATCTATAGCGACAGTAAGTGGACTAATGGTTTCTTGGGGGGTCTGGCAGGGGAGTGGGAGGGGAAATGGGAAGGTAATAATGATTTCAAGAATAAAATGTTCTGAAATTAATTGTGCAACTCTTCTTAATATGATTAACTACTGAATTGTATGATCATGGGTTATGTGTCAAAAAAAAATGCTTTTTAAAAATCACCCAAGAAACATATAAAACGCTTCCCCAGATTTGGGTCTGCAATCATTCTTCTTGTGTAGTTAAGCTTGCTAGCATGAAGGATAGCTAAGCTATTTTTCACAGCTTTCAACGTGATTCTTTTATTGCTGATTGAGACAGACCTAAGAGCCATGGGTCTTTAAAGCAATCCCAGTTTATACTGTAGGATGCAGCTACATTGAAGGCCAAAAGCTATGAGAACAAAGTCAAGAGTGACCGAGGAGAATAGATGCTTCATTTGTTTATCAGCAGCACTTCTGAAATGCTTGCTGCAAGAGAGGCAATATCTTTTGCAGAACATAAGAAAACTACCACTAACCTTCAAGTACTTAATATATATTTGCATTTCAAGAGGAACTTGAATAGGAAGTGCTTTTCTATTGAGAGAGAGTTTTAAAGCATCTTTATGCACACGTTTTTGAGCAGAAAGATCTAGGGACATTCAATTTTTCAATTTTTCATCACATCACACAATCTATCACTTTTTCCTTCTCTCAAAGTTCCATACAACCTTACATATATCTCCCTGTCCGAGAAGCCAGTAGTTCTCAATGATGACACCAGGGTCCCCGGGGGGGTGTCAAGACCCTGTGAGGGATATCAGAGGTCAACACTCATTTGACAATAATGGTGGTGGTGCTCCAACTCCAACTCATGGTAACCCCAGGAACCAGGGGACAACCCCCTGCTGGATCCCATCCTACTTCATGATCAACGGCCCTCCACAGGGTTTTCAGGGGTTCCTTTCAAAAGGTAGAACACTAGGTGTTTCTTCCCAGCCTCTTTTAATCTCGATGTTTCACTAAAACTGCTCTAGATAATAGCGATAGGCAAACCTCCACGGGCAAACAAGTGGTGAGTGCACTTGAGATGCACTGGCCAGAAATCAAGTCTGGATATTCTGCATGAGAGATGAGAATACTATTACTGAATCAGCAATGCCTCGCCAGTGCTAAGATGCCATTTGCCCATGTCCACATGGATACACAGTGGAGTTTTCCTGTGTCTAATGTAAAGTGACCAGATTTTAAACGGGACACCATTGACTGGGGTGGGGGTGTTCTTGATTAAAAATTTGGTCTATCTGGAGTAACAAAAATTTTCATAGAATGCAAAACCAATATTGTAATATATTTATTTTCATTTTAAAATGCCATGGGGCATTGTTAAATTGTTAAAAAGTGGGACGTCTGGTGACCTTAGTCTAAAAGAAACAGAAATGCAAATCCAGCCTCCTCTATTACACCAGATCTTAAAGTGATTTACAAAAAATATATAACACCACCCCCACACTACCACCACTTGTCTGTCAGTTTGTTGAATTGTCCTGGTTTACAGGCTGCTGTGCTGCTGAAAACTATGCCACTGGTAATTCAAATCCAGTGGTGATCCAGCAGGATCACCCAGAGTGGACAATTTTCAAGGAAGTTTCCAGACTAGAAAGAAGGGGCTGGTGGGAACTTTTGAGGGGAAAAGGGGCCTCTGAAAAACCTCATGATTAGCGGAACATTGTCTAATAAAGTCTTGAGCTCTTCAGATTAGAAAACACTCAGAATGACTAGGGAAGAACTGTCTCCTCAAAATAGAGTTGACCTTAATGACATGAATAAAGAAAAAAATTTTAGAATGGATTAGAGACAAGGATTTTTGTCTAACCTTGGAACCTGTCTTGTTAATTGCTAATAAAGTTTTTCACTGATTTCTGTTAAAATAGATGATTTTAGTGATTTTATTTATATCATGACATCAATAAACTCACAGCAGCTATGTTAGTTACATGAGGCTACATGAAACTGGTAAGCAAAAATATGAAACAGTGCAATTTTTCTCTATAAAAATCACAGCTTGCTTTTTTTTTTTAACAGTTTCTCTGGCACTTATCCACATCAGGAAATTCAAAAACTCAAATCATATCAAGAAGAGTTATGCAACCATCACCACTATCAATTCTAGATCATTTTCTTCTGTGTGCTTCTTCCATGGGGACTTAGTTGACACCTCACGACAAGGATACTTTTTGGAAGTACTTGTTTGAAAACAAGTCTTTAAGATCTCAGGTGCTATCCTTTCTGGTAGTCAGGCTCCATCTAGTTACTTCACCACACTTTCCTACAGCATCCAAATCTTTAGTGATCTCTTCATGAGATAGAGCAGCGAGCAGGGCAACGTCATAAGAATCATCATTTTTTAGATTGGGGCAAGGCAAAAGAGTCAATCCATTCATGCATCATTGGTTTCTGTATCTCTCTGGTTCACCTTAGAGGCATCATTGTCATTTGATGCTTATCAATTCAATGCTGACTTATAGAGGAGATCCCATAGAGTGGAGTAGAACCACCCTTGAATCCCCACACCTGCATATTCACAGGCGTAAAAAGCCTCACCCAGCTTCTGGGGACGTAGTTGGCGGTTTTGAACTGACAGTTAGCAGACCAATATAGAATGACTATGCACTATCATTAGCTTAGGCATTGGTATGAAATTTAAAACACTGTTGAAAAAGGGTCTAGGACAGCTATGAACCACAATACATGAATCGTTGACCTGTACAATTGAAATCTTAACTGACAACACTTTATCCACACATCCACACAACTAATAGGGATTGATCAGAGGGCAAACCTTTCAATAAAAGCCATTCGCAACAGCAGAGCCACATCCACCTGATAAATACAAATCACAATGAAACTAGGAGAGCATTAGAATAGCAAGTATTATAGGGCAGTTCCAGGCCACCATTCACGGTAAAAGGCACCTCCACGGTAAAAGATTCAAACCAAAGTCCAACCTTCTGTGCCCCTGAGCTAACAGTCATCTCCTATCACGGTGGGAAGTTTCAGCCTGCAACCCAAGGGATATGCGTGAGTTTGACTTAATGGGGTCTCCCCATCAGGTCCTTCTGGTGTACCTATGAAGGATGTTTACAAAACTGGAATCTTTACAGTAGTAGACCCCCTCAGCTTTCTCATGCAAACCACCGACCTTCGTAGTACGCAGCCCAGATCTTAATCCATGAGGCCACCAGAACTCCTCTGAACTTTACAAGCCAGAGTAAAACTGGCATCATATTCAAAGTCTAATGGGAAGTTCATGGCCTTGGCTGAGTTACTTGCTCTTTCTGGATCTCAATTTCCTCCTTTGCAGAATGGGTATAATGAGGGCTAGCCTCACCAGGCTGTGTTGAAATTAAATGGAGAAAAAGAAAACAACGGACTTCCTTACCACCTAGGGAATGGCACATAGAGAGTAGTCCAGTTCCTTATTCTATTCTACCTTCTAATCTGGCCTGTTTTACTCCGCTGTTAAACTCCTTAGGGTGTGTGGTCTGTTGAGGAATGACTCTGTGAGCCAACAATTCCTAATGACAAGTGAGTGCAGAAATGGGGCCACTATGTGCTTATTGGAAACACTTTTCAGAACGTGTTTACCCCAACTCCAGTGGCATGGCTCTGCAGAACTTTCTCGCCACCAGCCCCAAGATAAGCAAAACGTCTGAATGCGCTGCCAGGTAAGAACGGGAGGCTACATCACACTAATGTGGCACCCTCTGGGTCTCCCCCTCTAGCCACCAAATGTTGCTACTTGGTTCTAAAGCAGTGGACTTGGAAAAGTATTATTCTGCTGAAACCAGAGCCAATTAAAATCCACCCATCTTGCCATTCTTTCTTGGCACCGCAGTACCATCTCCACCCCCTAGACAATAAAGGGCCTTTGCCAAAGGCCTTTAAGAGCCAGCTTTATGGCAGCTTGCTTAAAAAAAAAAAAAAAAAAAAAACATTTAGAAAGAGTAAAATTAAAAAGTATCCTCTAACGTTATCAGGAAGAAGTGGCTACACATAAAGGCTTCTAAGCACCTGGAAACCAAAAAGGCCATACCAGAGATGCAGACAAGTCCTGAGGCTCACAGCAACTCCCAATACCAAATAGCACAGGTCCCCTTAAGCCCCAGTGGCCTCTGGTGAACAATGGGCAAAGTCAGGAAAACCGCAGGCTTCTCAGAAGACAAAGAATATGCTTAGAACAGTTTGGTCAGTCAATCTCCTAAGCAAGGGTCTAAGGAAACTCCCCTCTCCCACCACACCCACATCCCCAAGGAACAGAAATCTCATGAGAATGCCCTCACCCAGGTAAATATATGACTATGTGGCTGTACATGGAGTGGGGGGGGGGGGGGGGGCGGTAGAGAATACAAAATCCAAGACATTGATTCTTCCAAGAAGAGGGAAAATGTTCCCTGAACAACATTGTCTGCTTCTCCCGTGGCCCTCTCAGGGTTAATTTCAGAACTTCCTCTGAACAGAGACAATTTCCGATATCATCTTTTATTGTGAAATGAGCAGGAGCCAAGCAACAGTTCTTCTGAGTCGGCCACACTGCCACCCCTGCCCCCACCCACTGGCTGCCTGAAGTCACATTCCTCACCCCCTCCCCCATACACCCCACCGCCATCCTGTTATCTGCTCATCACATTGCCTCCAGAAACAGTCTGGCCCAGTTGCAAGGTAAATTATCCTATCCCAGAAAGCACTCCTCTCAGGGTGTAAAAAAACCACTCTGCTTTCACTTTCAAGCGGTCCCAAAGGAAGCCACCAAGTCAGGAGTTTTCACTTTAAGAGAGCAGTGCACCACTGGCAGGGTAAGAGCAGTCAGCCATCTGAATTTCACCAGGTCCCCTGTCATTCAAGCAACAAGATAACCTACTTGCCTTTTTGCAGTCATGTACCTGCAAAGAGCCTCTCCTCAAAGCAGGTAACTCCCCCAGAAACAGTGACAGCACTGACGTTTGCTTCCCGGGGGTCTGCTTGGCAAAGCCAAACAAAGTCACAAAAGCCACCGGAGTCCTCAGGGTTGGCCACTCAGAAAACTGGAGATTGGGTTGGGATGGAATCAAGTGGTTTCTTGAAGGTCACCTAGATGATTAGAAGCCAGAGGGAAAACTAAGTCCCCAGGCTCCAAAGTCCAAGGTCAGTGTTAGCTCGTAAGGCAGGGAAAGGATGTTAATTCTGTTAGGAAGCTAAATTATCAGCCCCAGCCTGAGTAGGCATTCCCCTCTCCAAAGATTAAATGCGCGCGCGTGTGTGTGTGTGTGTGTGTGTGTGTGTGTGTGTGTGTGTGTGTGTGAAAGAGAGAGAGAGTGTGAATGGGAGAGGAGGACACCTTGCTAAACCTGGAAAATCCAAAGGAGGGCAGGATTTTCCCACCTTGACCTTGCTGGCATTCAAGGCTGGATAACTCTTTATCAGTAAAGTGGAGGGGCAGAAAAAAGGAGGACGCCCCTCCAGCAGATGGACTGACACAGCGGCCACAACAGTGGGCTCAGCCATGACGACAGTGAGAATGATGGGGGACTGAGCGGTGCTTCATTCTGCTGTACGTGGGTCACTCCGTGTCAGACGGGGCACCTAACCACAATTCTTCATTGGGAGTCAGTCTCTGTAGAGTGCACATGATTAAGAAGTCAATTACCAGACAAAAAGTCGACAGCTGGGACCCACCCAGAGGTACCAAGCCATCCATAATCTCACAGTCTTCAAAGCTCTAACACTCTACTCCGTAGAGGTGAGATCAACAAGAGATGAAATGGAATCAATTCCATGGCAACTGACAGCAATAACTGCTTTGCAGCGAGAGCTGCCCTGTGCCCTTAAAGGACACTCAGGAACATCCCTGTCCTTTGCCCACTAGAAAGAAGCCAGTACAAACCCAGGGACTAGGGAACATCAAGTGATCTAAAATTACTGGCAGGAGGGCAAAGGATGGGGCTTGATCAAGGGCAATGTAGCTGAGAGGAATTATGGAAACTCAAAAGAAAGGCCAAACATGATAGTGGGACAAGAGGAAAGCAAAAGGAAGTAGAGAAAAGATCTAGAAGGCAAAGGACATTTATGGAGGTCTAAATACAGGCAGGCACATATGTAAATATATTAGATTTAAGTGTAAGTATATGACATTTAAGTATTAAGATAGGAGACAAGCATTGGGTTTCTACTCAAGTATTCCCTCAATGCAAGGGCATTTTCTTCTAATAACGTGCATTCTGTAATGTTCACCTTCCCAATACAACCGCTGAAGACAAAATAGGTGCATAAGCAAATGTGGTGAAAAAAGTTGATGGTGCCCAGCTATCAAAATATACAGAGTCTGGCATCTTAAATACTTGAAGGAAAACAAGCTGCCATCTAGCTGAGAAGCAACAAAACCCACATAGTAAAAGCACACCAGCCTGTGTGATCATGAGGTGTTGTTGGTATCAGGTATCAAAGACCCAGAACAAAAAAATCATATCAATGTGACTGAGGGGAAGTGTGGAGTGGACACCCGAAGCCCATCTGTAGACAACTGGACATCCTGTTACAGAAGGGTCACAAGAGAGAGTCAATCAGGATGCAGCACAGTACTAATGAAACATACAACTTTCCTCTAGTTCTTTGGTACTTCTTTCACCCCACTATCATGACCTCAATTCTACTTTACAAATCTGACTAGACCAGAGCATGTACACTGGTACAGATATGAGATGGAAACACTGGGAATTCAGGATAGATAAAACCCTCATGACCAACAATGAGAGTAGTGATACCAGGAGAAGAAGGGAAAGATGGGGGAACCAATCACAAAGGTGGGGGAACCAATCACAATGATTGACACATAAAACCCCTTCCCTGGGGCAGGGACAACAGAAAAGTGGGTGAAGGGAGATAGCAGTCAGTGTAAGACATGGTGAAAAAATTATAAATTACCAACGGTTCATGAGGTAGAGAAGGTGAAGGAGAGGGAAAATGAGCTGATATCAAGGTCTCAAGTAGAAAGAAAATGTTTTGGCGTGAAGAAAGCTGACGATGCCTGGCTATCAAAAGATATAGCCTCTGGGGTTTTAAAGGCTTGAGTAAACAAGGACCATCCAGCTCAGAAGCAACAAAGCCCACATGGAAGAAGCACACCAGCTTGTGGGGCCAAGAGGTATCAAAGGGATTAATTATCAGGTTTCAAGAACTAATAATCATAACATT
>PVJH01026321.1:0-19465 GCA_004026705.1 Nesogale talazaci | reverse complement strand
GAAGCGACATCCTCCTACAGAGGGGTTGCAGCGAGGAGATGAGCCAGTCAAGGTAAAGTGTACTAGCAATTAAATGTGTACTTTCCTCTGGTTCTCAAATGCTTCCTCCCACCCAATATCATGATCCTAATTCTAGTAGATAGATTCAGCTAGACCAGGGGGTGTACAATGGAGTTGGAAACATGAGGAATTTAAGACAAATGATCCCTCGGGACTAGTGATGGTAGTGGTGATACTGGGAAGGTAGAGGGATGGTGGAGTAGAAACTAGGAACTAATCTCAGGGGTCTACATAAGACCTCCTCTCTGGGATGCAGACAACAGGGGGGGTGGAGGGTGAAGCGACACATTGGACAGTGTACGAAATGAAAAGGTAATAACAATTTGTAAATTATTAAGGGTTCACGGGGGAGGTGGGGGTGGGAAATATGGGGAGCTGGAATTTAAAGAAAAAAGAACTAGAGGAAAGGGGGGAAAGGAGTTTACACCAAGGGTTCAAGTAGAAAGTGTTTGGAAATGAATATGGCAACATGGGAACAGATGTGCTTGATACAGGTGATGCATTGAATGTTATAAGAGCTGTAAGAGCCCACAATAAAATCTTTTTAAAAAAGAGAAAAGAATGATGGCAATATATGTACTAATATGTCTGATATAATTGATGTATGGATTCTAACAAGTTGTAAGAGCACCAATAAAATGATCTTTAAAAAAAAAGAAAATGTTTTGAAAATGATGATGGCAGCAAATGTACAAATGTGCTTGACACAATGGATGGAGGTATGGATTGTGATAAGAAATGTAAGAGCCCACAATAAAAAGATTTTTTTTTAAAAAAGAAGAAGCTGGCCTGAGCCCCAGTGGCATAGTGGTTGTGCGCGGGACTGCGGCCCACTGGGACGGAGGTTCAATTCCAGCAGTGGGGCTGGGCCTCCTACTCCCACCACCGGAGAGCAGTGATGCCCCCCACCAAAAAAAAAAGGAAGAAGAAGCCAGTAGTGCTCACCACCACCACCACCCCAAACATACACACACACACACACACACACACACACACACACACACCCTTTATGGCATGACAACACCTAAAAGTGTCTCCAAGTGTCCCCATTCAGGGAATGGGGGGGGGGCACCAAAATCAGCAGAACCTTACAAACAGAGAGAGCAGAGTTCACTGCTCTAGGACAAATTTGGGAGGGTTTGGGGTGGGGACATTTTTGTTTTCAACCCTGGGGCCTTCTACAAGGATGTGTTACTATACAGAAGGTGCACTGGTGGCACAGTGATTACCATGCTTAGCCACTAATCAAAAAACTGGCAGTTAGAACCTACCAGGCACTCCGCAGGAGGATGAAGTTGTCGGTTCCTGTCAAGATTTACAGCCCTAGAGACTTTGGAAAGCAGTTCTACACTCTTCCATAGGTTCCCTATGAGTCACAGTGGACTCACCAGAGGGTTCAGCAATCAATCAACCAAAGGAGGTATTCTTATACTCATTCTACTGAAGAGGAAGCAGACTGTGGCAGTCATGTATTTGAGATGTCAAATTTCATGATTGAGATGTAGGGGTGGAGTCTAGCCTGTTAATCTGGAGATAGCCATTGAGTAGTCAATGAGGCTTCTGTGTGGGCATGGATTTCTCCTGAGATTTCTGGGAAATCTCACGATATTTCTCTCATGTAGAAGAGAAATCATCTCACCAGTTGTTGGGAGCCACTCTCCGAGATGAACAAACTACACAAGACAAGATGGCAGCATCCAATGAGCTGAAAGAGTCGGAGGAGAAGTCACACAGCCTTACCCTGATGGAACCAGACCTCTGAAGCTGAAGAAGCCACATGGAGATCCCTGCCAGCGCTGAGTTGCTTCTACCACCACTGGATGCTGTTGATGGACCCTGAGCCCTGGAAGCGAGGAGTCAAGGGGAGACCCCTTCCAGTGCCGGGATTCTGCACCCACTGACCTGTGACTTCATGAGTCAGAAGGAGATTTTGTGGACTGGTATCGGGCATGTGGGCTAATATTGGACTTGTGACTTTGAGCTGGACTGGGTTAGGGTTCTTTCTCAATGTTCTATTCCTTTTGAATATAAACCTTATTCTTATATCCATATGTGTGCTTATGAATTTGTTTCTCTGGTCTATCCAGACTAACACAGAAACACACAGATATTGCATGTTTTGCTGGTTCCTGAGAAGCACCTTCAGGTGACTCTCTCCTGCGAATGGGCAAGACAATGCCACCACAACCTGAAGATGGCTTTGTTTCACTACGCGTTTCTGACTTTCACTCCATTTTACTGAAACACTAGACCTTACTTCCTATGGACAGTGTCCTCCACAAAGCCATGCATGATAAGCCTGGCAAACACTATGCTGAGCACAATGAATCAGACACAAAAAGACAAGTATTGTGTGATTCCACTTTGATGAGACCCCTAACAACAGACACAAGCGGAGATGAGAGCAAAGTGGGTTAGTGGTTCCAGCAGTGGGGGGATGAGTTGCTTAGTGAGGGCTGAGTTTTGCCTCTGGGGAATGGAGGGGGACTGGAGTGGGGAGGGTTGTACAACATGACAGATGTCCTTTGTGCCACTAACTTTTATGCTCAGAAATGGTTACAAAGATCAGTGTCCGGCTGAGCCCTGGTGGCGTAGTGGTTGTGCGCAGGACTGCGGCCCACTGGGATGGAGGTTCGATTCCAGCTCCACAGAGCAAAGGCTGGGCCTCCTACTCCCACCACCTGAGGGCAGTGATGCACCCCCCCCCAAAAAAAAGACCAGTGACTTGTCATACTTATTTTGCTACAACAACAAATTGGGGTTCACATATGAGCTCATTACCTCTGGGTATTGTGCGAGCCTGTTAAAGAAACTTACAGACTGTTGCATTCTTTTACTGGAAAATTATAAAGTCCTTTCGAGGATACAGAAAACAGTTCAGGAGCAAATGAAATAAAAGAGTAGGACTTTTACATACAGTTGAAATGGCAAAAATTCTGCTCTATGTATTCTATTTTGCCACAAAAATTTGTAAAATACACTTATGGAACTGCGGAATACATTTCTACAGGGTTCTCACTTTGTTTCTATAGCAAAGGGGTTTTTTAAGCAATGCATCTGTTCAAGAAATAGTTATTTAAAGAGGGGTACAAGAAAATTCTTTTAGGAAGCAGCTCACAGCCTTAAAAAAATAAAGCATGTGTATAAATAACTTCATTCAGCAAATATTTCTGAGTACTTACTATGTGCCACGTACTCTTGGGAGTAAAAAACAAAACCAAGAAAAAAGGTCGCTGAGGAAAATAGATAAAAGGCTCAAGGAGTTTCAAATGACAGAGAGGCTCATATAATGTCAGGAAAGAGCCTTGGGCTGGGTCCTCAGGGATAGAAAGATTTGGTGAGGTGGGTATGGAGGGACTGTGGAAGGGCATCTTGGGCAGGAAAGACCACCACCTGCACACATAAAGAGGCCCAGCCTGGGGGGAGAGAGAGAGAGACATAGACACAGATTAAGTACATGAACGTTCCCAAGTTTGAGTCTGAGTGTCGCACCACTTTTACTGTGAAGAAACATATGCAAGGGATGCACTCCAGCTGTTTTTGCAAAGCAAATCTACTTTTCAGATAAAACTCCTCCTGAAATACAAGCAAAGCCCACGGAAGAGCAAGATTATACCACGAAGCCCAGGAATAGAGCTAGCAATAGTACAGGACTCCCAATGTGTCTGCCAGAGCAGCTTAAACTGCAGCTTTCTTTCTAGCTGTGACTTCACAGGCAAAGAGTGGTTCTTCTCGCAGCTTTCAGTTCTTTTTATCTGAATAGCCCAAGAGAATCAGCTGCTGCTAAGTCCACCCTGACACACACCGACCTGAGTGTAGCAGAGTAGAAGTGTGTGTCTTACCATTTTCAATGGCCAATTTCTCAGAAGTAGATTTCCAGGTTTTTCTTCTGAAGTGCCTCTGAGTGGCCTGGAACCACCAACCTCTCAGTGTGCAGCCATGTACGTTAACTGCCTGCACCACACAGGGATTCCAACGAAGTCACCCAAACCCAAACCAAACTCACTGCCATTGAATCAATGCCAACCTGTAGTAACCTCACAGGACAGGGCAGAACTTCCCTTGAAGGCGTCTGAGACTGTAGACCAGTGGTTCTCAACCTGTGGGTCATGACCCCTTTGGGAATGGAGCAACCCCTTCACAGGGGTTGCCTAAGACCATCAGAAAACACATAGATATTCCACAATATATAATTACATGCTGTCTTGTGATTAATCGCTATGCTTTAATTATGTTTAACTATGTTCAATTTATAACGATGAAAATACATCCTGCAAACCAGATGTTCATATGGCAATTCATAACAGCAGCAAAATTATACTTATGAAGTAGTATAATGAAAATAATTTTATGATGGGGGGGTCAACAAAACATGAATGTGGTAGTCATCTAATCTGGTGTCATTGAGTGTAGGGGGTAGAGTCTAGCCTGTCAATGTGGAGATAGCTAAAGAAACCTCTGTGTGGACATGACTTTCTCCTCTGAGGATTCTGGGAAATCTGGTACTTCTGTCTTAGAAGAAGGAGACACTCTCTCACTTGGAGAATCTCTATTGACCAGGCTGACTTCCTGCAAGATAGCCCCGAGGAGAAACCACATACACCTACCTACCCTGATGCAGCCCTGGGAGCCAGAGAAGCCACGTAGAGACCCCTGCAGGCATTGAGATGCTTATGATATCACTGGATCCAAAGACTTTCTACCCACTGGCCTGTGATTGTCCTGGATTCAGCATCACTGTATGTGATGTCCGAAGAGGATTTTATAGATTGGTATCTGGCATATGGGCTAATATCGGACTTATGATCTTGGACTGGAGTGGGTTGGGATGTTTTCCTAATGTACAATTACCCTGTATATAAAACTCTCTCAAATACATATGCGTGTTTATTAATTTGTTTCTCTAGTCTACCTGGATATCACAATGAGGAAATGTGTAAAAGGGTCACGGCATGAGGATGGCTGAGAAGCACTGCTGTAGACTCTTTGAGGGGAGTAGAAAACCTCATCATTCTCATGCAGAGTGGCAGGTGGTTTTGAACTGCTGACCTTGCAGCTAGCAGCCCAATGGGCAACCACTACACATCTTCCACAGGTAGACCCCAAACTCCCATTTATCTCTGAGAAACACCTAAGGCCTCCTAACTCTCCTGGAGGTGGAATTTAACCTATTTTTACTTAACTGAAAATCTGAAGGCTGCTAGCGAGAAAGTCCGAAGGTCAGGTTCAACAGCCAAGAAAAGACGGTTACTGTAAAAATAAGGCCAGGAATGGAAGTACGTATGGAGTGTGATAAATGCTGTAAAAGTCCCTAGTATAATGATTAAAAAAAAAAAAAAACCTTCCTAATAAGCACGATCAAACTGTGTTCTATAAGCAAGATGGTTGGCCCCTTAGAATAAAATAAAAACTGCCAGTAAGACGGTTGGGGCCTTACCTGGAGTAGCAAGAATTTAGAACAGTGTTTCACTACTTTAGACTACTGCCCCCACTAAGACATAAATTGCACTTCACAACTCAACTGTGTGTGAGAGAAAATGATATGTGTTTGCTGCAATACACTCAGTTCTGGTTAATTATCCAGGCAATACACTTGATGTTTTCTATTTTCATCTACTTCATTTATTTAAAAAAAAAATTGATCATGACTCAATAAAAATCTGGGTTGCTAGGCAGTTTGACACACATGGCTATGGATGGGTTGGTGGGGGGGGGGAGGGTTAGCGTGGCAGTACATGAAGGCTCAAAATGAGGCCAACATTTTTTTAAAGCTAGATAATATTTCCAATTCTTTCTCAAAGGGCAAGAAAGTAATAGGTACACTTTGGAAATGCTTCATTAAAACTCTCCTTGTTTCACATTTGCTTCATTTATTTTTTTGTTTGGTTTTTTGTTTGTTTGGTTGGCTTTTTTGTTGTTGTTGTTTTTGTTTTTCCACCAATAAAATGAGAATAACAAAAGTATATTTATCTGGCCCTAAGGTCCAAAACACCATTTCCTACACAAGAGAGCAAGAGCTTACGGTACAAAAATTAAAACGCCAATTCCTAAGTCTGGGGCAAGAAATAAAAATGTGCCCAAACATTTTCACACAGAGAAAGCAAGGAGACGAAGAACAAAGACACCTCCGGTTGTGGTAAAAAGATCCTGGCACCAATTTCGAGACTCTCACTGACCAAAGATGGGCATATGAGCATCAAAAGGATAATCACCTAATGTGAAACATAGCAAGCATATTTTTTATCATGTGACTAAAAAAAAAAAAAAAAAAAAGAAACAAAATACCTGTTGATTAAATTGGTTCATGGCCTCTCCACAGTAATTGGAGTCAGAAAATTCTTTGTGGGGGGCTGTCTTGTGCATCGGTGGTGGCTTATTAAATCCAGCCCCTACCTGATGAATGCCAGGAGCATAACTTCTTAACCTCCTGGTTAAAACAACCAATGATGTCTTCAGACTTGACTAGCTGTCCCTGTGGGGGGGGTGGGGGGGGGAATCACCCCACTTGAAAACCACAGCCTTGGGGCATACTAGAGAACCAACTTTATTTTGAAAGCTGGTAAACTAGAGACATTCATACATCCTGTCTTTCCTTTATAAATTGTACCTTGGGGGAGTCAAGCAAGTTAGCAAGAAAAAAAATGAAGACGTGGCTAATACATCTTACACACTCTTGAATGAAGTAAATGTGACTCACAGGGGATGAAGGTAGGGTTAAATATGAGAATGCAACTTCAATTGGGCTGAGTTTTTTGTTTTGCTTTGTTTTTAAAGGACCACAGTCCTTGTGATGTACACTGAAATATAGATGCCTGGAATGTCCGAAATTGCTTCAAAGTAATTCAAGACAAAAGGAGAGAGTGGGTGAAGATATGGATGAAACCACTTGAGTGTGAGCTGATGATGGTGCAGGAAATTTACTAAGTTCTTTATACTAACATCTCTATGGTTGCATGTGTTTTTTAAAACGATTTCTATAGTGAAGTTTTCCCTTTCAAGGGCAGACAAACAAAATCTGACTCTACCTTGCCTGCTGGATTAGGTGACTTTGATGAACAAATGAGAAATGTTATATTCAAATGGGATCCGTACTAGGCTTTCTGCCCTGTAATTCAATAAATAGCATCGGAATCGTGTTCAGGATTACACCCGGCTTTCTTAAAAGAACAGTATTAAGCTGAAGGAGGAAATCTGGACTGCATGGGTGATGAAATCAGAATGATATGGAATTCCAATGAAGGGACAGCAGCCTTTGAAAAATGAATATGCAGATGTCTAATTACTAACAAGAAAGATGGTCAACTTGCATTGGTGCACAAAGCAAGGTGCCATACAGGAAAGACTACAGGAGTCCCTGTTGATGAAATATATGTATAGATATCACATATGTGTGCATATGTATATTCCTATATAAGGAGCCCTGGTGTTGTGGTAGTTATGAGGTGGGCTGAGATCCCCAGGGTATGCAGTTCCAAAACCACCAGTAACTCCGAGGAAGAAAACTAGCCTTTCTTTTCTTTGAAAGACTGGATTTTCTACTCCCATAAAGACCTACAATCTCAGAAACTCACTCGGATAGCACTGATTTGATTTTTGAGTTTAGAAGTGGCACTCGGGGTTAGCTACTAGGGTTGCTCACCATAAAGTTTGTGGTTCAAACCCACCAGCCATTCTGTAGAAGAAAGATGAGGCTGTGTGCTCTGGTAAAGATTTAGTCTCAGAAACCCAGAGAAGCAGTTAGGATTCTCCTACAATGCATATGCATAGCTTATGTTACATATGTAACCAAATGTGATGTTTGTTCTACATGTACACCAAGGAATGAGGAGATTTGCTTATGTGGAATGTCTTAATCTCCAGGAATAAGAATAGGCTTGGCATTAGTCTTCTTTGTGTAAGGCCCTTAAAATGAAGGGAGGGTGCATAGACGGCAGAGTGGAGCTGGGAACTACAGAGTTTGTCTTGAAAATCCACCCCCATGTATATCATTAGGTTCTTAAGCATCTCTCAAAGGGATTCCTTTCCAGCTGTCATGTGCTTAACCAGACAGTCTAGAAATCTGGGTCTTACCCCACATTCAGCTTCCATCTAGTGAAATGACCTTTCCAGGCTAAACCAAGTGAGTCCCTTTAGAAATGAGACCCTGCTGCTAGCAGAGAAGCACAAGACCACAAAGAAGCACATCAGCCTGTGCATTCATGTGGTGTCGACAGGATCAATTAACAGGCGTCAGAAGACTCAAAACATAAAAACATATAGTTAAGAACATGGAGGCTCAGAGCAGAGACCCCCCCAAAAAAACCCATCGGGAGACAATGGGACATTCCCTCACCAAAGGGTCACAAGGAAGGGATGAGTCAACCAGGTCGCAGTATAGCACTGATGAAACACACAGTGTTCCTCTGGTTCTTTGAGGCTTCCTCACCCCCCACTATCATGACTCCAGTGCTGCCTTTCACTGCAGACTATGTCAGAACATGTACACAGGTACAGATAAGAGTTCAGGACACTGGAAATCCAGGTAAGACAAACCCCTCAGGAACAGAAACAGCCGTAGTATTACCAGGAGGGTAGGGAGAAAGAGGGAGGAGGAGGGAAGAAACCTCCGGGAAAGGGAAACAATTGTCAGTGTAAGATATAAAAATAATAATAATTTATCAAGGGGTCACAAGGGTGGAAGGGGGAAGGGAGGGTAAAAGGGGGAGCTGATTCCAAGGGCTCAAATAGAAAGTAAATGTTAGAAAATAATGATGACAACATATTTACAAATATGCTTGATACAATTGATGTATGGATTGTTTTAAGAGCTGTTAAGAGGCCCCAATAAAATGGTGTTTAAAAAAAGAAAAAGAAATGAGATTCAATTCAGTGGTGATGAGACCCAGAGAACTCATTACAATTTTAAAATTCAGATAAATCACAGTTTATCTGCAAAAACCTGGTTCCTTCATGGTCCACCCCTGACTCCTCATGCACCTGAACTCCAAGCACCATCTTCATTGTCACTCCTCTCTCAATATATGCCACCTGCCCTCCCTGTCATTCTTCCATCACATCACACCTGTCCCTACCTCAGGGCCTTTGCACTTGCTATTCTGGCCATTTAGAAGAGTCTCCCCTCCCCCAGCCCCCCAGCTATATTGTTTTTTCTTCATAGTAGTGATCCCATTCATTATACTCCTCTCTCTACTAGAATTCAAGTTCCCTGAGAACAGGGCTTTGTATCATGCACTATTGGACCTTAAACACCAAGGGTTCATTGGCTGAAGAATCAAACACTTCAACCCCAACAGGGGTTGGAGTCTCCTGAATCGTTTTTGAACCCCAACAATATTGACAGGGTTTGGGGTCTCCTGAACTGTTTTTGCCATACCGAGTGCCTCAATTTTCCCAAAGCCCAATCAGTGCTGTCTTCAGCTCACCCTCAACAACAATTATCTCCAAAGCACAGACGTAGGAGAAGCAGGAGGAATCAGACATAGTATATAATGGAAGTCAATGGCTTCAAGACTTCATTGCATTTATCAAAAGAATCATACAAAAACTTGAAAGTGCAAAAGTGAACTTTAAAACTCACACTGTCAAATCACAGAAAGCCAGTGAGTGCGATGCAGTTTATTCTAAAAGGATCAAACCAAGAGCAAACAAGATAGGATGCTGGCCTTGAGTTGACTCCTTAATTAGATGCATCCAAGGACAGCTGGACCTAGAAACCTCACATCCGGCCTACTTTTATTTTACTTGATTTTTTCAGTTGTTCATAATTGGAGTTTGTTGTTTCATTTTGGTTTTTAAAGAACTGCTGGTAAAGAAATCTGATCATTTTCAATAAGAATCTTTTAAATGTGTTAAAAAAAAAAAAAAAAAAAAAAAGCCTTTTCTCTCTGGAAGCCAGGAAGCTGTATACCATAAGAGGACTTTCTTTTTTACTTTATTGCAACTTTTTGTTGTTCTTTATGTACCCTCAGTTGAAGATATTCTGAAGAAAGATACATCAAGTATGATTTCTGGAGTTACTCTATTTCTTCTAAGACACAATATTACATTGTTGTTCCCATAGAAAAAGATGCCAGTTCATCTCAAAAGACAATTACATTTAAAAAAAAAAAAAGAGAGAGAGAGAGAGAGTCGGGATGAGCCCCGGTGGTGTAGTGTTTGTGCGTAGGACTGCGGCCTACAGGGTTGGTGGTTCAAATCCAGCAGCAGCTCTCCAGGAGCAAGGCTGGGCCTCCTACTCCCACCAGAGGGCAGTGATGCTCCCCCCAAAAAAGAGTCAACTACATTGTTTAGATAGATAATACCAATATCAACCCCAAAGAACTTTCATGAGTTTTAGAGTAGAGACTGGGTGCAATCCATTTAGAACATGAAATACTTTCCCTGCTGATAAGAAAGCAATCTCAAAAGTATGTTCTGCTCAGATTTGAAACATTCAAAGAGCAGTTTGTACTTTATATATACACAGACACTTGTGAAAGAAAGAAAAGTATGCACACTGGTCACAAAGCAAGCTGGAGGGTCAAGGGAAATAGTTCAAACTAACTGCAAATTCAGTCTCAGAGTATTCTGCTGATTTAACCTGCTCAAGTGCCTTGGCATACCATACAGGATACAATGTATTTTGAGAGCAAGGCTGGACTTTCTACTCCCACCAGGGCAGTGATGACACACACACACACACACACACACACACACACACACAAAAGAAAATGTATTTTGAGCATAGTAGGAACCTAATACTGAACTTAGACCATGTTCCCCAAGTTTTGTTTGTTGTTGTTGTTTTCACTTTACCTCCCTGTAAACTGAGAGCGTTCTAAGAGGAACTGAGCCCATCAAACGCCTCTCCAAGGGCCCATTCTCTTTCAGCCCTACATTTATGGCTATGTTGTTCACCTTCTCACATCAAGAGGGTACATAGTTAACTCATACTTGGTACAGAAATCCCAAGCTATTTCATTGGTATCAAACCGTTTATCACTTTTCCTTTTATCCCCCCTCACGCTCTACCCTCCAGTCTAGGGGCAAACCAATGGCTGGCTGTCACACAGGACTCTGACACACAGCAAGTACATGCACAGTGGAATGAAACACCTCCTGATTGTGTGCCAAGTTCCTATGATCGGTTGCAAACCAGCTCATTGTGAGCCATTTGTTGATTTTCCAAAGAAAATAGCCAGGACGTGCTTTCTAGCCTTAGTCTGGAAGATCCAGACTGAAAACTGTTCAGTATTGAGCAAATCCAAGCTTCCATTGAATGACAGGTGATGGTAAAAAGCAATGGCTGGGAATTCAAGCCAGGTCCATGCATGGAAGGCAATAATTGTACCACTGTACCTTTGATGATCTGCAGTTACATATCTTGTTTGCACTGCACACAGGCTAAGGGCAAGTGCTTTGACTCTGTGGACCTCCATGTCTTCGTCTGTACACACCTCATAGAATTTGGGTGATATATGGCTCTGGTCCAAGAAAGAAAGTACCTCATGTGTCCACATTGTAACAATGGACTCAGATCTCCAAGCAATGTGAGGATGGTGCAGCACCAGCCAGTGTCTCATTCTGTTGTCCTTAGGGTCATTGTGAGTCGGAACCAACTAAATGGCACCTAACAAACAGAGAAAAGTTCGTGGACCAGCCTTCCCTTGTGTGCAGCTTACTCCAGGTCAGGAATTGAACCCAGTTCTCAGTCTTCCAAGTATACACGTAACCACGTGAGTCACTTAAATCCAAGAACTCCGAGGAGGAACTAGGCCTCACATATCTGAATGCTTCCAGCTCCACCAGCACTCCTGAAGTTCTTATCAACAGGAAACAAGAACACTATACTCCTATAGTAAAGTGTCTGGCTTTTATTTTCTCATTAGTAAAACCCAAAGATTGTAGCCCAGGGAACAATCAAATATTTAGAGTGTTAAAGGGGTTACGAAGACCCAGCCACCCTCATTACCTTGTTGTTTACCCTGCCAAAGGAAATTAACAATTGGTGGCCAAGTCAGCAGTAACAAAGATGTACATGCCCCCAAGAAAACCTCCCTCTTCTGAAATACACTGTGCCTTTGGAGGGATAAGGGGAGCTGCCAGTCACTGCAACCACAGGTATTTGTCAGAATCCTAGCTATTCAGGTAGCTTCAGGTCAAGGTTTGGATCCTCCTACCTTATGCTTCAAGAAGAAACTTCCCTTTTTAGAGTTCTAACTCTTTCAAATTGCCAACACACACTTTCATTTCTTGCAAGTCAACCCACTCTGAGTAAGCATACATTCTCGGTAAGAAAAAAAGAGAAAGAACAGCAACTATTTTTGAGAGAGGCAGTTAAGTTCTGCTTACATATCTTAGCAGGTGACAGGCAGTGTGCATCCTTCAGAATTTAAATCATCAGCACGCTGCCTAGCAAGGTCAGTTTTCACGCACCAACAGACCCTTCCTTTACTGCCCAAGTTAATGCCTCCCACCAGGAAACTTCCAGGTGGCTTCCATTCTGAGCCATGGCCCCAAAAAGTGTCCCCTCCCTTCACTTTGCATCCACTCCCCGAAGACCTCACCCAAGGCAAAGACAGATTTTGGAGACTGAGTCAAAAAGCATTTCCTCCTCTTTTCCACGCTGCATCCCAGGGCTCTTTGGGGAGGACTTAAAGAACACGAAGCTCTGGACAAAAGCTCATTATTGAACAAAACTTTCAAACTTCACTTACCTGACACCCAGGTCAGGCCGGCTGTTGTTTCTGCCAAATCCCGCCCAGCGAGGGGCAGATACTGCTCCTCAGGAAGCTGCGCCTAAAGTATTCACAAAGAAAAGAGACTGAGTGGGAGGCCACGAAGCTCCAAATCCGAAGCGTCCACCTCCTTGGGCCTCCTTTCCTGGAGAAACCCAGCCACCCCCAAAATGTGGCACGCATGTGGGGGGAATCACTCAAGCTAAGAATACAGGTTAACTGACCGATGTCCAGCTCACAATTGACAAGTGGGCGCTAGACCGTCTCTAACTTCGAACGTGCCGCGCGCAGGGAGGGGCGGGGGGGTGGGGTACTGGAACTAAGGGGAATGTTCGGCAGATCCCAAAGCACTGTTTCTGGAAGCCCAGGCCTAGTATCTGAAGCCCGCATCCCCATTGGGTCTGAGCTGGGTCCGCACTTCATTCCCCGGTTTTCTTCCGTCTTCTGAAACCCTCCCCATGGGAGCCCCAACATTATTCTCTCAACCAAGCAGGGCGAAGGAGGACTACATTTTTAGAAAAGATTGTTTCCTTGAGCCGACTCACATATGACACCCTCACGCCCCCCCCCCCTCCTGCAAAAGAGAGAAAAAAAAACACCAAAAAAAAAAAAACTATTTCCTGCAGCTGCTGCAACAGTTTCCAACTTGGGGAAATGTCATTCCAGACCAGAATGAGAAGCCCTCTAAGTCAGTTTCTGGAGTAGATGATTAAAAAAACAAACAAAAAAAAAAAAAAACCGCTCAAGTGAGTTCACCCCGTGTCCCCCAAATGCCCGGAGTAAAAGTGTCCCCAAAGGCATGCCAAGTGCAAGTCAATCTACCAGGAACTCTGAGAGTATGGGGCAAAAAACTCCCCGCGCCCTTTGCCCAGCCCCAGCCGCTACCTTGCTGTCAGGGGAGCCACGCCGGATTGGGAGCAAGCGGGGCGAGGAGAGGGGTTAGCAGCCGCTGGATAATCCCATGTCTGTGAAGAGGGAGCTCAGCTCGTTCCGTTAGGATGGAAGCGGAACACCCACACCTCCTCTCGGCGTGCACTTTCTTTCTCTCCACCCCCTGCCTCCTCCTCCTCCACCACCTCCACCTCCTCCTCGCCTCCCACCCCGGCTGGCTTAAGGAAACGCCTCAGCAGCACGTCCACATGGTTACTGCACTTTGAAGCGGCTTCTAGCAGCTTATATAGGCCGGGGAGCTCCCTGGGCAATGTAGTCCGAGCCCAGCGTCCTGGTCGTGCCGGGGGTGGGTATGTCAGACTACAAGTCCCACAATCCCTCGGGCTCCCGGACTGCTCTCTAAATAGACACGCACTGGGGATCCGGAGGGACGTCCCGTTGGGTGTCCGGACTTAAAACCGGACTCCTAGTGGAAAGACTGTTGGCCACGGTAGCCCGCGACCTCTAGGCTCCCCTGGGGGGCGCCCTCACGCCAAGGGCACGCTCCCCCTCCTCCTGCCCTCCCTTCCTCGGCTTCCAGGTAGAGATTGAGGAGGGGGACGGAGGGGAAAGGAGGTTTGCATTTCGGTTCAGGGAAGTTTTTACCAACCATGACCCACCCTCCCCCGCTTCGAGCCCCAGCGCCAAGAATTTCAGAAATCCAGGGCACCGAAATGCCAATGTTGGCGGTCCAGGATTAAAGTGTTTGCGGTTCAGGATTAAAAGCGCGCTAGCGGTTTGCACGGAAAACAAAATCCGGGAGCAACGGCGTACGCCAGCGGGGACTCGGGCAAGTCAGCCTAGAAGCACTTTTTTTTGAAACCGAACTACGTGTCCTTCTGGGCCCCGCGGGAGGTAAGGAAACTCGAAACTCTCGGGTGCACACAGAAAGGGGCCGTGTTGGGACTTGCCGGAGCTGAGATGGGGAGCCAGAGAATAAATACAAGGTGCGACCTCACCCCGACCCTGCTTCTAGCAGTCTACCCGCCCCCGCCCATTCCCCATCGCGTCTCTGTTCTGACAGCTTTAAATGCTTAAGTAAATAAACCGCTAACCAGAAAAATAAGGGCTTCCGAGAAAGCCTCTCACACGAAGTTTCGCGCCCGAGGGTTCGGAGTGCGCTCCTGCAGCTCGGAAGGGGCGTCTGGGGCGAGGTGGGGGGTTTTCAGCCACTGCCCCGTAGTGCACGCACACGTTACCAACTGCTTCAGGCTCCGGCTTTTGGACGAAGGGCTAAGATCAGAGGCCCTCCCTGCCTCAGATGACGTGCATTCGTTCCACAAACGTTTTCCTGTGTCTCCTCAGTGCCAGGCACCAGAACATATTTGTGAGCCAAAGCAATGTCACCATCCCTGCAGGCACTGCCTGCAGCCTCTTAGGGCCAGTCATACAGCAGCAATAGTCATGCTAAGTGACCTGGAGGCTGGTTTTATTGAGGTCAGACCACATGTAATTTTCCTAAATCATCCTGTTACTGCTTACGGAATCTAAGAGCTCTTGTCGTGTGCCTTTCTTGTCGATTCTAACCTTCCCAAACTTACTGCCATCAAGGTGATGTATAGGACAGGTTAGTACTGCCCCTTGTGGGCCATTTCATTCTCTCACAGAGCTGCTGGTGGTTTCAAACTGCTGACCCTGTTGTTAGAAGCCCAATTACCCACTACCACCAGGGGTCCCCATAGCCACCCTAGAGAAGATTTGCTTGGCAGGTACAGAAATCCAGGCTGACACACCAGATAAATTCCCAGAATGACTGATGGATATATGGAACCTGGATTAGGTTCCAATGCCTTTAAATGAATGAGTCCTGCTGACTGAAAGGTTGACTGTTCTACTCACCCAAGCCCACCCAGCAGTTCCTACAAACACCTGGCTCCTGGGAGGATGTCAGCCTAGAAAAATACCATTCAGAAGCTTTGTATCACATTGGGTTGTTATCACTCAAAATGGACTCAACTGCAACCTCTGAGGGTACCAAGGAATGCACCACCATGATGTTGACCCCTGCCCTTCCTCCTGCGTGCAGCACCTCTCAGGCCTTGAGTTGAGGGCCAGAGCCATGGTCATCTGTGAATCCCAGTTTTGCCATCATCGATGATCATCTGAACTTGTTTCTTTGCCACTCGGCAATGCTGGTGGCATGACTTATTACTCACTAGACTGCTAACTGAAAGGTCTCTGTTGCTGCAACTCACCAGCTGCTCCTCAAGAGAACCATGAGGTTATCTGCTGCCACCAAGATTTGCCGTTTCCAAAACCCAAAGGCTTTCCGCTCTGTCTATAGAGTCACTATGAGTAGGACTCCACTGAATGCCGCGCCTTTATTTTCTATCAGGATTGCTGCATAGAGAGTCAACAGGCCTGTGAAAGCTCACGGACAATTCATGAAAGCACATTAGCTAATAATAGGAGTCCTTGGGTGACACCCATGGTTAAGGAATTCGCTGCTACTTGAGATGTTGGTGGTTCAAGCACAAAGCCCAACTTAAATGACAGGTCTAGTGAGCAGCTTCTGCAATATCAGTGTTGGCACCCCGTGTGGCCAGCCCACTCTGCACCCACGAGGTGACCTTGAGTTGGGTGATAGCAACTAGCAACAGCATAGCTATTAAATAATAATTACTATCACTAATAATAGCTCATCTTTGGTGCTGTTGGTTGCCATTGACAGAAACTCTAGTGGCATACTGGCCTTAGAGATTGAATTGATCAGCAGTTCAAATCCACCAGATGCTCTGCAGGAGAGAGATGAGACTGACAGCCTCCATGAGGACTTAAAGTCACAGAAACCCAAAGAGGCAGTTCAACTCTGTCCTGAGGATCACTATATGTTGGAATTAATGAGTTAACAGTCAATTTTTTGCTTGGTTGCCATTAAATCTTTCCAGGCATGGAACACCTGATTTAATGTACAATGGGATGAAATGTTACCCAGTGATAAGAATTACCTACCTACCTGCCCTGGTGGCAGTGTAGGGTAAGTGTTGGACTGCTAACTTCAGTAGTTCAAAACCAGGAGTCACTACAGAGGAGAAGGGTGATACTCTGCTCCCATAAAGATTGATAAGCCTCAGCCATGGCCTGATGGGACATGCAATCATCAATCTCCACATCTGTGAGAGCAGAAGAACTAAATTGTGCCCAGTCACCTCTACCACCAACTGCTCGGAAAAGGATCACATAAGGTCCTGAATAGAGTGGGCGAAAGAAAAGTAGAACCAACGTCAAAAATATAAAAGATCAGACTGGAAATTGCTGGAAAATGCAAAATAAAAAGCATAGATTTTATATAAACTGCACCCACAATATCCACATAACCATGGCTTGCCAAGGCTCAGTTTTCTTCTTGAAGGAGTGAAACCTGACCAATCTCACAACATCAAATGGCTTATTGGACAAAGAGAAGATTTGGAAGCTCAAACTAGCTATACCAAAGTCAGATTCACCATGGACATAGAGGGAATATGGAAAAATGTTTTATTTAGGACCTAGAAGGTACTGAAACAATCTCACAAGTGATGAATCTCTAAAATGTATAGGAAACTTCAACACCTTACCAACAAAAAGGCAACCCAATTTAAAATTGAGCAAAGGACATGAACAGACACGTCACCAGTGCAGACATTCTGTGAGCATCAACTAACATGAAGAGAAGGTCCTGGTCATTAGTCATTATTGCTACTATTAGGTATCATCAAGTTGTTCCCACCCACTGGGTTGGAACCCAGAGGGACCTTTTTTGTTCCAACTCATAGGGACCCTATACACAACAGAAGGAAACACTGCCTGTATCCTACTCCACCCTCACAATGATCCCTATGAATAGGAATATTAACCATTAGAGAGATGCAAATCAAACCAATAATGAGCTATCATCTCACCCCAGCAATGATCAGAACAACAGAAAACAACCATGCTATGGAGGATATGGGGTGATTGGAACTGTGATATACTGTGGTGAGGTTCTGCCCAAACATTATGAAGAGTGGTATGGCATGTCCTTTAAAAGTTAGAAATAGTGATATCATATAATTTAGGCATCCCACTGTGAGGTACGTATTTTAGAAAATAAGAACCATGGCATAATTGATAGATGAACACCCAAGTTCATCAGAACATTATTCACAATAGTAGAGAGATTGAAGCAAGCTAAGGGCCTAACAATAGATAAGCATAAAAAGGAACTATGGTGCATGCATTGGAATACTATGCAATGGTCATCCATGGAACACTTCACAAAGTAGATAAACCTGAAGAACCTTATGCTGAGTGTATAAATCAAGCTAAATAGCTCACAAAAAGTCAATGAAGGCTTAGAAATATTTTTTGATGGTTACGAAGGATAGAATGGAGGACCACTAAGTAAATCATAAACATGTTAAAGAAGAGACAATGTGCAACAAGGAGAAGGTCAGGATGATATGACAGGAAGACACACTGAGAGATGCACAAAAGTAAAAGGCAGCAACAGTAAATACTCTGCATGCACAATTCAGCAATCACAGTACACAGTAAACTGAAAGCGAATCATAGGTAGATATATAAACTGAACAGTGTGTTGCCTTATGGGAGTATACACATGAGCGTATATTTAAGTTTGGCAAAGGAGGTTTCTAGGTATGTATACATACTGCAAATATATCCAAGTATATAGTAGAATATCTAGGGGACAAAGTTATGCAAACTACATAGCCATAACTAAATCTTTCTTGAGGAACTAAGTCATTGGATTTGAGAGCTCAAGACCATATATCTTAAGAGACATCTAGGTCAACTGTCACAATATAATACACAAAGCCATCCAATTTTGGTTAGTAGCAACTAAAGCAGCAGTTCTCAACCTGTGGGTCTCGACCCCTTTGAGGGTCAAATGACCCTTTCACAGGGATCACCCTATTCATAACAGTAACAAAATTACAGTTATGAAGTAGCAAGAAAAATAATTTATGGTTGGGGGATCACCACAACATGAACTGTATTAAAGAGTCGCGACATTAGAAAGGTTGAGAACTACTGAACTAGAGTGTTAAGAGGTTGCAAGCAGTTGTCTTAAGATGCAGCTCTTGGTCTCTTCCTGTCCAGAGCAAAGAAGAGTGAAGAAAACTCTAAGAAAATAACCTGAAGGACTACCAGACTACCTCGTCCACAGCCTCCACTAGCCTGAGAACAGATGAACCAGAGGTGGCAGAATCACAATAAAAAGTTCTGGGAAGAGTGGGGGAAAAAATGTAGAAGAAAATCAACATCACTAAAAAAATTTTTTTTAAGACTTTCTGGTTTTATAGAAACTGGTGACCTCTGAGCCTATGGCCCTTCAAATCTGGAATTGAACTTGCTTCCACAGCTCAACTTTCAACCAAACAACAGAAAGACCTGCAAAGTGAACAATAACACCTGTGAGGAATGTACTTCTTACAGCAATCAACTATGCGTGACCAAAAGGGTAGCGTTTGTTTAAAAACGAAGTTCAGAAGACAGTCAGTACAGGGGAGATGGGCAAAGGAAAGGTGGGAACCTAAGGGAGGAAATGGGAAGAGTGTTGTCGTATTGAGAAGATTGCAAGGGCCACAAAATAAAAAACTAAGTAATCGAATAGAAAATTAACATGCTCTTGTAAATTTCCAGCTAAACCCAAATAAAATGCTTAGTTTTACAAATCTATAAGGCAGCATAATTGATACAAAAAGATGAGAAAAATAGGGAGCTGATACTTGTGGTAGTTATATAATCTGGTATCAATTTGGGATTTGAAGGGGTGG
>PVJH01026320.1:17848-30338 GCA_004026705.1 Nesogale talazaci | reverse complement strand
TGAACCCAGCTTACAAGAACTGCACTATGGCAAAGGCTCATATATACCAGTGGTTTTCCTCTTTCAAATAAGGTGTTGATTGATGAGAAACCTGGTTCTGAAGGTCTGAACAGATGAAGAGGTGGACAGTGCATTTTGAGTTCATTCTACCAAGTCAGACTGTGAATCAAGCTTCCTATTGAGAGGTTCTGAAACAAATGTGTAATAGTGTGCAACAACATAGGGCTGATTTGTGGCAGGCGTGGGACTGGTTTTGCCACCCCAACAATACACCTGCTCGCAGCCATCTTAGTGTGCATGTTTGGGGGGAACCAGCATACAGCGCTTTGCTCCCCCCACGTTACTCACCTGACTTGCTCTATCCAACTTCCTTTTGTTTCCTCAAATGAAAAGGGACACGAAAGGACAGCAAACTGACGACACAGAAGAGGTGAAGAAAAAAAATGAGCGAGGGGCCGTTAGCCATCCAAACAGGAGCTTGAAAAACATTTCCAAGGATGGAATCGCAGATTTGACAAATGTATTAAGCACAACGGAGAGTATTTTGAAGGTGATATGTTTGTTTTATTTAAAAAGATAAATATAAAACTTTGAGAAAAAAATCCCATTTTGTGGGATACTTATATATATATATATATGCCTATATGTATGTGTGCCTATATGTATATATGTAAATTTAAATATAAAACTGTGGAAAAAAACATCCCATTTTGTGGGACACACACACACACACACACACACACACATATATATATATATGTATACACATACCTATCTTTCATCTGTTTATCTACATACTGACCTACTTACCTATTCCAAACTTCAAACCCACATCCATCAAATCAATTCATGCTCATAGCATTCCTAGTATAGTTTCCAAATCTGTAAATCATTATTGGAGCAGCAAGCCTCAAATTTCTCCCAAAGAGTAACTGGTGAGTTTAGACTTCCAACTTTGTAGTTAGTAGACAAATATCTAGCCCATAATACCACTTAGGCTAGCTAGCTAAATAAATAAAGAGGAAAAGAGAATGAATGCAATTTAATTCAAGGAAATAGCTTATACAATTGTGGAGGCTGGCAAGTCCCAAATTCACGGGTCAAGGATAAGACTATGAGAGAAACAGCATCAGTTTCAAGCATAAGTACCCAATTGTAATTACTTAGTTCCCCCATGACAGTTAAAAACTTCTGTACTATAACTCATAAGGCAGTATGAAGTGTAGGTGTCTGCTTTTGCAGTAGTATCATTCCAGTGCCTCCCAGGCAATATCACCCGCTTTGGGAAACGCTGGTTTAGAGACTATATGGCCCATTGGAGCACATTGCTGCCTACCTGAAAGTGTTGCCCACTAGCTGATGTCTCAATTATGTCTTTAGAAGGCCATTCCATCATTCTACCAAGCCAGCAGCTTTAAGCTAATGGAAAACGTGATGGTTGTTGCTGTTCAGTGATACCTAGCAACTATGACTCTTACAACAGAATGAGAGCTTCCCCAGTTTTGTGCCATAATCACAACTGCTGCTGTGTGTGAGGTCACTGCTGTAGTCAGTGTTCATCCATCTCGTGGCAGGTCTTCCTCTTTCTCATGATGACCTTCTCCAGGGATTGGTTCTTTCTGAGAACGTGACCAAAGAACATGAGACGAAGTCCAACCATCCTATATTCTCAGCAGAATTATGGCTGTACTTTTTTCAGTACAGATTTATCACTCTCTGGTGGTCCACCAGTATAATAGTTAAAGTGTTTCAACTCTTTTTTCTTCCTTATTCATTGCCCGTTTTGCACAAGAATTTAGGGTAACTGATACTGTGGCTTCAGTCAGGAGCAATTTAGTCCTTAAAGTGGTGTCTTTGTATTTTAACACTTTAAAGAGATCCTTTGCAGCAGATTTGCCCTATATAATGTGTCTTTTGATTTCTTGACTGCTCCTTCCATGAAGGTTTATTCTAAACCCAAGTAAAATGAATCTCTCGGCACCTTCAATCTTCATTTATCATGAAGTCCTTTGTCACTGGTTATGCTTTTGTTTTCTTATGCTGAAGTGTAGTCCATACAGAAAGTTGTAGCCTTTGATTTTCATTAGCTTATGCTTTAAGTCCTCTTCGCTTTCAGTAATAAGGATCTATCATATGTATTTCCCATGGCTTCCTCCTCGATGCTGCATTCTACTTCATATAGTCCAGGCTCTCAGATTATTTGCTCAGCATATCAAAAAGTATACTTAAAGGATATAACCTTGACACACACATCTCTTTATTTTAAATCATGTAGTTACTCTAGCTTGTATTCAAAGACTACCTCTTTGTTTAAACATAGGTTCTACGTGAGCACAATTAAGAATTCTGGACTCCTCATCCTTCCCAGTGTTTTCCATAGTCTGTTATGATCCATGCAGTCAGATGCCTTTGCACAGCTAATGAAACAGACAAAAACTGTCTAGTACTCTTGGCTGTTAGCCAAGACATTAGCAATGATATTCTTCAATCCACATCCTCTCCTGAAGTTTGAATCTTGAGTGATATACAGCTACAAGCATTCTTAAAAAATGATTTTCAGCCAAATTTTACTTTCATATGATATTAATGATATTATTTGGTAACTTCTTTGGGGGGGGTTACATCACTGCCCTCTGGTGGGAATAGGAGGCCCAGCCTTGCTCCTGGAGAGCTGCTGCTGGATTTGAACCACCAACCTAGTGGGCCTATTTGGTAGCTTCTATATCCTGTTGGATTACCTTTCCTTGGAATGGATACATATATGGATCTCTTACAGACAGTTGGCCAGATGGTTGCCTTCCAAATTTCTAAGCAAAACACAGGAGAATTTCAAGCATTGCACCAAGTCATTGAAACATCTCATTTGGGTATGTTTTCAATTACTAAAGCCTTGTTTTTCACAAGTGCCTTTAGTGAAGCTTGGCCTTCTTCCTTCCCTTCCATTATGTGCCACCCCCTTAAATGGTTGAACACCAACCAGTCTTTTTGCTACAGTGACTGCGTATCCCTCCCCCCCTTCTTCTGATGCTTCTGCATCATTCAATATTTTGCCAATTAAATCCTTCGGTATTTCAACTTGGGGTTTGACATTTTTTCTTCTATTCTTTCAGTTTGAGAGATGCCATCCATGTCTTGTCTTGTGGTTTTCTAAAGTCTTTGCACATTTTATTCTAATACTCCATTTTGACTTCTTAAGTCTCCCTTTGAAATTGGTTCAGCTCTTTTATATCATCATTTTTTCCTTTCACTTGTTCAAGAGGCAGTTTCTGTCTCTTCTAACATTCATTTTAGTCTTTTCTTTCTTTTAATGGCCATTTTCTCCTTCAAGTATGATGCCCTGATGTCATCTTATAACTCATCTGATGTTCGCTTATTAGTGTACAGTATGACCAATCTATTTTGGATAGTCTCATACCAAGTGTACTCAATGTTATATTTTGGCTCTTCTATACGTGTTTTAATTTTCTTCCACTTAACTTTATTTTTTTGTTTTGGTTTGTTTTGGTTATTTTTGGGGGGTGGGGAGCATCACTGCCTCTGGTGGTCGTGGGCGCTACCCAGTGCTGCTCCTGAGAGCGGCCGTTGCGTTTGAACCACCAAGCCCAAGGGCCACAGTCCCGCACTCAACCACTTATGCAACCGGGGCTCAGCCCCCTCTTCACTTTAAATGTGAGCAGTTGATGGTCCATTTGAAGATGGCCCTTGGTATTTATTTGATTGAAGACAATGAATTTTTCTTTTGTCTCACTGATTCCTATGCCTTCCTTCTGGTGACTGGCACTGGCGGCATAGTCACTGTTTATGCTGCCATAAAAAGAATTTCAGTGCGTAAGCCACTGGCCTTGAAAAATTCTGTTGTGTGGTCTTGGGCGTGAAGTCAGTCACCAAAGCCAAACTTTGCAGCTATCTATCTTTTTTCAGTTTGCAACTTTTGTTCTGCTTGCGAGTAATTAACAATGTATCATTGTTGCATGTTTTATCAATTTCAGACTACAGAAGCTATTCAATTTCTTCATTATTGGCATTAGTGGCTGGTGCTTAAGTTGGAATTGTCACATTAATTGATCTATCTTGTAGAAATATGGATAGTATCTTATCACTGACAGCATTGTACTTCAGAATAGATCTTCAAATGTTCTATATGACGGTGAATTCTTTCTCAATTTGTTATTCCTGGCAGAGTAGGTCAGGTGATGATCTGATTAAAAATGGCCAATAATAGTTCATTTCAGCTCACAAATGTGTAGGATATTTATTTTAACGCATGCTACTACTTTCTTTATGGCTTGCCATTTTCCTACATCATACATTTCCTACATCATACATTTCCTACATACATTTTCCTACATCATACATTTCATGTTGTGAATATTCATAGATATTTTCAACTATTTATTTTCATTTTGAATCATGCCACATTAGCAAAAGACTATCCTAAGACCTTCATTCTACCTACATCATTAAGGTCATTTCTACTTTGAGGAGGTTCTTCTATAGCCATAATTAAAAGCCTTCTAAAATTAATGGTTTAAGGCCCTACGGGAGACAACACTGGAGACAGGGGATCAGGATTGCACCTGGTTAGACCCCACTACACCAAGGCAAGGCACTAAGGCATGCAGCAAAGCAGTGGGGGCAACAGAGCATCATGAACCTGAAGAAGTGCCAAGGATAGACTTTGGGGCCAGTGTATGGCACCCCATTGGACTCAACCAGAGGATGCTCCTAGGGTCAACAAGCAGACCTTGAACTAGATACAGGTTTTTCTTTATTATTATTATTTATTTATTTTTCTGGACATTGATTTTTTGTTGTTATTGTCATCATTTTGTTTTCTTTTGTTGCTTTGTCTTGCTATGTCTTTTTTTTGTGCAGATTATTATCTCTGCAGAGCTATCTAGATATGATAGGCTGGATGAACAGTATGGAGGAAAAAAACAACAGGATCAGTGGTTCCAGGGGGACATGAGAGAGGGGAGATGGGAGAAAGAAGGTGGTATTGACCAACCCAGGGACAAGAAAACAATAAGTGATGCAAAACCAGTGACAAAGAGGGTGAGAGAAGCCTGGTAGGATTTGATCAAAGGTAATGTAACCAAGAGAAATTACTGAAACCTAAATGAAGGCTGAACATGATAGTTGGACAAAAGGAAAGTAAAAAGAAATAGAGGAAAGAAATAGGAAGCAAAGGGCATTTATAGAGGTCTAAATACAGGCATTTACATAGGTAAATATATATGTGATGGGGAAATAGATCTACATGCATATATTTATAGGCTTAGTATTAAAGCAGCAGATGGACTTTGGGCCTCCACTCAAGTACTTCCTTCATGCAAGAATACTTTGTTCTATTAAGTTGACATTCCATGATGGTCCCCTTTCCAACACGATCACTGAAGACAAAAGTGTACATAAACCAAAGTGACGAATAAAGCTGATGGTGCCTGGCTATCAAAAGATATAGCACCTGGGTCTTAAAGACTTGAAGGTAAACAAGCAGCCATCTAGCTGAGAAGCAACAAAGTCCACGTGGAAAAAGCACACCAGCCTGTGTGACAACAAGGTGTCAAAGGGATCAGGTATCAGGCATCAAATAACTGAAAATTATATCATTTCAAATGAGGGGAAGTACAGATTGGGGATTCAAAGCCCATCTGTAGGTAATGGGACATCCCCTTACAGAAGGGTAGTTGGGAGGAGATGAGTCAGAGTGCAGTGCAGCAATGATGAATCAAACAACTTTCCTCTACTTCTTCAATGTTTCCTTTCTCCCACTATCATGATCCCAATTCTACTATGCAAATCTGGCTAAACCAGAGGATGTACACTGGTACAGATAGAAAACAGAAACATGGGGAATCCAGGGCAGATGATTCCTTCAGGACCAGTGATGAGAGTGGTGATACCAGGAGGGTGAAGGAAAGGTAGAGTAGAAAGGGGGAACCAATTATAAGGATCCACATATAATCGCCTCCCTGGAGTATGGAACACAGGGATATGGGTGAAGAGAAAAATCAACAGTATAAGATATGACAAAATAATAATAATTTACAAATTATCAAGGATTCTTGAGGGAGGGGGAAGAAAGTGGGAAAATGAGGATCTGATACCAAGGGCTTAAGTAGAAAGCAAATGTTTTGAGAGGGCAACAAATGTACAAATGTGCTTGACATACAATGGATGAATGTATGGATTGTGATAAGAGTTGTATGAGCCCTCAATAAAATGATTTTTTTAATTAGTAGTTTATCATAAGACTTCAAGTTTCCAATTTGTTCAATAGATCACCGGATCCTGCTTCCTAGTCTGACAGTGCTCAAGTTCCACCAAAACATGCCCACTATGTATGACTCTGCTATTATTTGAAATACTAGTAACATAGCTAATGCTATCACAGTAGCACACAGGCCAACACAGTATGGCAGACTGACAAACAGGTGGATCAGTTTGGGGGAACATGGTAAAAAAGTGATCTCCATGAGAATGGATTCATTGCCACACTTCCTTTGCTGTGGAACGAGCCCCTTGATCTGAGGCAGTCTTGTATGTAGTAACATGACAGTGGATAAGGCATTCTGTAAGTCCACAGATGGTAGTTTTGGCAGGAGTATTACATGCAGGGAAGGTAAATCTGCATCCAGAGTAAGTGTCTATCCCATTGAGAACAAAACAGTGCCCTTTCCATGATGGAAGCAGTCCAAAACAATAAACTTGCACCAGGCTGCTGGATTGTTGCCCCATGGATGATTTCCTAACCTGTGCTCAATAGTGGTCTCTGCTGCAGGTAGATAGGGCATTCAGGTGTGATTGTAGCCCATTTGCCTTTGTTGTTGTTGTTGTTAGGTGCATTTGAGGCAATTTCAACTCATAGCAACCTTATGTACAGCAGAATGAAAGACTGATCAGTCCTGCACGGTCTTCACGATGGTTCTTATCTTTGAGCCCATTGTTTTAGCCACAGTGCCAATCCATTTGTTTGAGGGATCGTTCTCTTTTTTACTGTCCTTCTACTTTACCAAATCCTTCTCCAGGGACTGGTTCCCACTGATAACATGTCCAAAATATATGAGATGAAGTCTTACCATCCTTGCCTCTAAGGAGCACTTTGGTTGTACTCTGTCCAAGAAAGATCTGTTTGTTTGTTTTTCAAAGTTCATGGTACTTTCAATATTCTTTGCCAGCACCATAATTCAAACATAGTGATTCTTCTTTGGTCTTCTTTATTCAATGCCCAACTTTCACATGCATATGTGACAATCGAAAATACCACGGCTTGGGTCAGGGACACCTTAACCTCAAAGTAACCTCAAAGTAACATTCTTGTTTCCAACATTTGTGGTCTTGTACAACAGATTATTCACATGTAAAATATCTTTTGATTTCCTGACTGCTGCTTCCATGAGCACTGATTGTAGTGCAAAGCATGATGAAATCTTTGATGACTTCAATCTTTCCTGTTTATTTTGATGTTACCTCTTGATCCAGTTTAAGGATTTTTATTTTCTTTACACTGACTTATAATACATACTGCAGGCTGTAATCCTTGATCTTTATCAGCAAGTACTAATTTTAAACAAGCAAGATGTGTCATCTGTATATTGCACATTTTAGTAAGCCTTCCTCCAAATCTGATGCTGCATTCTTCTTCACATACTCCAGCTTCTCTAATCATTTTCTCAGCATACAGATTGAATAAGTATGGTGAGAGGAAACAACCATGATTCACACTTTTCCTGATTGCAAAAGATATAATATTCCTATGTTCTTTTGTACAACCACCTCTCGATCTATGTATAGGTTCCACCTGAGCACAAGGAGTGGAATTCCCATTTTTCTCCAGCATATTTATAGGTGGAAATGTCCTTCACAATGAATGAAACTCCATTCCTCTTAATTGTGTCCTTCCCCAGCATAGTAACCCATATGATTTTCTGGTTTAAAATGGCCAATACCCATCCATTTAAGCTCCGTAGCACCTAGGATATCATGTGTTTCATTTCCTTTTTGATAACTGTATGAGTCTGGGTAAACTTGAGAAACAAGTTCATAGACACTCATGTGTGTATAAGAAAGATGTCTACATACAAGAGCAATTGGATATTGTGAAAACATTCCAGCCCAGTCCAGATCAAGCCCATAAGAGGGATATTAGTCCAGATGGCTGATACCAATCTGTAAAGTCCTCTTCAGAATCACGATGCACATGCAATGATGCCAAATGAAGGAAGATCACAGGCCAGTGGGTGCAGTCTTGTAGATCCAGCTCAGCATGGCAAGGGTCTCCGTGTGGCTCCTCCAGTTCCCAGGGCATGGGGTCTATCAGCGTCGTGTCAGGCATCTTGTCAGTAGAGTGTCTCTCAGGGAGTGAGCCAAGAGAGAATCCCAAGGGAGTGAGCAGAGAGAGACTGGGTCTCCCTCCTCCAAGAAGGAAAAACATGAGTTCACAGAATCCTCAGGAAAAGGCCACGCCCACACAGAGGCCTCATTGGTTACATCTTGATTGACAGGCCAGACTCCACCCCTTCACTCTTAATCTTCTTAAATTGATGCCAAATTATGGAACTACCACCGATAACTTTCAATTTTTCTAAACTTACACTTTGTATATTTCAAGGTTTAACTAGTAGTAGACTTTTGCAGCTGTTTCTTCTTATTTTGAGTAGTGTCCCATCAGCAAATGAAGGTATCAAAAACTTTACTCTTCCAGGCTTTTCTATTCCATCAAGGTCATTATGCAGAAGAAAGATGAGGATATCTGCTCCTAGAAAGATTTAAAGTCATTGGAAAGCCTACGGATAAGTTCAAGTATGGTCTATAAAACACTGTACCTTGGAACTTTTAAATGGCAGTGGATTTGATTTGGGGGGTTCAATATTCACATGGCTTACCCATAAATTTAGGTTCATTGGTTCCTTACTCAGTCCAGTCAGCATAATATCATCAATGTAATGGACCAGTCTTTTGAAAGGGAAAAGTAATCAAAATCTCTGTGTACTTAATCGTGACATAGGGCTAGAAAGCTGATATACCTTTGAGGTGCAATAATAAAAGTAGATTACTAGTCTTGCCAAGAAGGCTTCTTGTGGTTAAGTATGAAGGCACCAGCCACTTCAATAGCTCCATACCAGGTACCAGGAAATGTTTTAATTTGTTTAGAGAATGAAACCATATCTGAAACATCAGGTGAAATTGCTACCACCTAGATAAATTTTTGAAAATCCACCGTCATTCCCTCAATTTGATCTCTTTTTACAGATGAAATGGGTGAATTAAGTTGCAGCATAGTGGGAATCACCACTCCTGCACGTCTTGGATAGTGGCAGTAATCTCTGCAGTCCCACTGGAAAGCAGTGCTGCTTCTGATTTACTGATTTCCAAGGTAGGGACAGTTATGATGCAGTCCACTTAGCTTCTGCTACCCCAGAGGTCCTTACTGCACAAGTCAGGATCAGGATGTGGGCTAAGCCAGGAGCTAAGCATGTCCATTGAAATTATGCATTCTAAATCTGGAGAAATCACTACAGAATGGGTTTAAGGACATACTGTGTGCACTGTGCAATGGACCTGAGCTAAGGCTCCATTAATAAAGTGATCTCCATATACCTCTACTCTGATTGTATGCCATCGGCATGTTTGAGACCTCCTGGAATAAGTGTCCATTCAAAGCCAGTGTCCAGTAATCACTGAAAAATCTGAGGGATCCTTTTCTCACTCTTACAAAGGCCCTCAATTCTGTTGAAAAAGGCTGGGAGAATTGCATTATTTTAGCAATGCCATTAGGTCCTACCTCCAGGGGACACGGCCTCACCTTCACTCGCATGTTTATGGGTCTGTAAAGGGGTTGATATCTGAGAATTAGTTGAGAAGCCATGACTCTCTATCCTGGCATTCCAGATGAACTGCCCTTCATTTAACCCAGACTTTATTCTGCTTGTATAGATGAAGTATGCATTTTTAGTAAAATTTGCATCTATTTCACTCCTGGAACACCATGACCAAGTTGTTAAGTCTGTAGGACAAAATCTACTCTGATTGTTGTCTTGACTCTACTGTTCATCGTGGTAGCTATGTCCAGCTTGTCTTTGGTAAGATTAAAGGCTCCCACTTTGCACTGTAACAGGCACTATAGTCCCCAAAGATGCTTTATCTCCCTTCATAAATTTATTTCTTATCATTTTGTGCCCTCTGGATAACCCATAATTCATCTGGTCTAACCAGATAGATTCACTCTTAGATGTAAATTTCCCTAAATCTTTGGATGCCCTCTTCCTTTCTTCAACAGTTTTATTGGTACATCATTTACATTGCATATAATGAAATGATTCAATTGTTCAATTACATCTACCTTAGAGCACACACACAAACACACACCCCTGTCCCA
Source organism: Nesogale talazaci (assembly GCA_004026705.1). Lineage (NCBI taxonomy): Eukaryota > Metazoa > Chordata > Mammalia > Afrosoricida > Tenrecidae > Nesogale > Nesogale talazaci. Next base: position 19,957 of record PVJH01026320.1, on the reverse strand, counting down.
TCCATGGTTAAATCGCCTTTAAAATGAGTTGTGCAATCACAATCAGTTCTAGTGCCCCCTTCTCTCTCCTACCTTCATTATTTACTCATGAAATCCCCTTTCCCTCCCGACGACCTTCTTCTATGGCAATGTCTCCCAAAGTAAGCATTACTGCCTCCTGGAAGGCACTGAGATGAACCAGGAGGGATGCAAAAGCATTTCTTCCCTGGATTATATGATCCAGAAGTTTTTCATCACCAGGAAGTTGCCAAGGAATTGCACGTGTGCATGTATGTTTATATGTATTCCTGAAAAGAAGGAGCTAAGCCAAATAAATTTGGGAATCTACGACCTACAGTATTCTATGGCAGATGTGGTCACTCAGCTTGACCTACGTGTCTAATTCAACTCACTGCCATAGAGTCAAGTCCAACTCATGGGGATGCCATAGGACAGAGGATAACTGTCCCTGTGGGTTTCCAAGACTGCAAGTATTGAAGGAAGTAGAAAACCTCATCGCTGGCCTCTGGAGCACCTGGTCATTTTGAATTGCAGACCTCGCAGTTAGTTAGTAGTTCAATGAGAACCGCGACAGCACCAGGGCTCCTTTGGTACAGGCCATCATGAATCCATGTTGCAGAAAGGCAACTAAATAAACTAGGAGATCCTTTTCTAACTTCTAAGCTGAAACATTTAATGATGGATCTATGCTTTGTGGACAGCAATATTAACACAATCAGACCGTTCTCACTTAATATTCCTTGCATCATTATCTCACACCCTTAATAGCCATTCTCACACACATTCCCTATTTCTGCTCACGTATAATAGAAAAACTAAACACTTCTTTTTTTTAAATGTGGTATATCTCCTACTTTGTACTTCACCTTTTGGAGCTTCCTGGACCTTAAGTGTAGTTATAATCTTAGAAGAAAAACCAGGCATGATGGGTCTTGAAAACATTCAGCAATGCTTTCTAAGACTATGTACACACACACACACACACACACACACACACACTGATATCTCAAACGTAGACTTGTCAGATAAAAAAATCCACTGTCATTGGGCCAATTCCAATTCGTCAGATACAGCTATTTAATTTTATCAGATGAGAATGGTTTTACCAAAGAGGGTGGTTTAGTAAACAAAGTTGGAGTAATCTATTCATATTAGGTTAAGACGGCTGGTTCTGTTTGCTGGAATTTCAACAAATTTAAGGGCTAAATGTTCCCAGCTTCCTGATTATTTCTCCATATGTCCCCATTCAGAATTCTAAATCACTGTCCTCACTCTAGCTAACTGTAGACCCTGCTCAAGTGAGGGATTTTTGGGCAATGTAATTCAGCCACTCTTCTGATAAGACTGCAATAGATCTTTGGCAATATCAGCTCTGCTACTCCAGAAATTACTTAAGGACATAATTGGCAACTCTGTGGTTTTGTGTGTAATGCTTGATCTGTGACTCTGAAGCTTTTAGCTCACTTCTATCTTTCACTACTTTGTCTAATGAAAGCAGCACCGAACAAGCAACTTCCTTATACCTTTCTTTGTGTCAACATTGCAGAGAAGGATCAGAAAGGCAGTCATCCAGCACCTTGTTTATCAAAAACATCTGGCTGAGACTAGTCAGACTAGTCCTAACCAATTCAGAAAACTCATCTTGATAACTGTGTTCCTCTGGAACCAGTCTTAGTAGTACCAAATATCTTTGGCTGGATTCTCGAGAGGAGCAAAACCAGCAAACACATATAAATATATACTGTAAATTTATGAGATATAAATACATATAAAACTCCCAAAATACTGTCACCAACTCATTATGACTCTTTAAAATATCATGCAACTATCTCATTTGTCTAAGGCTGTAAATCTATAGAAACAAGTTAAGTATTTGGCTACTAATCATGAGGTTGGCTCTCTCTGAGGGTCAGTTTGAGGCAAAAAACACCATGCCTCTCTTGCCTCACGCACCTGATTCATCGGACCTCGCTCTGTGTGGCTTCTTTTTGTTTCTGCGAATGAAGAGGGACGTGAAAGGACAGCAATTTGACTACACAGAAGAGGTGAAGAAAAAAATGAGGGACATGCTGTCAGCCATCCAAACGGATGAGTTTGAAAAATGTTTTC
>PVJH01026320.1:0-17748 GCA_004026705.1 Nesogale talazaci | reverse complement strand
AACGATGAAATTTCTACTCCGGTAAAGATGTGCAGGCTCAGAACCCCCTCATTTGACTCTTGTCCTATAGGGTTGATGTGATGACTCGATGATAAGGAACTCTGAGTTTTGATTTTATCTTGCAGCGTAACCAATATTGAAAGCTGTAGTCTTTGATCATCATCAATAAGTGCTTCGATTTCTCTTGGCTTTCAGCAACCAAGGTGGTGTCATCTGTATATCACATAATCAGCACAGTCCTTTAATCTTGACACCATGTTCTCTCTCATCTAGTCCAGTTTCACTAACTGTTCGCTCAGCATACGCATTAAATATGTATGGTGAAAGCACACTATCCTGAGGCACGCCTTTCTTGATTTTAAACAACACCCAAAAGACAACATTCGAATGTACCTGTACATAGGCAATACACTAAAGTTAACATTTTTCTGGTTTGCTTTGCGTTTGGCCAATAATAGGGAACTACCCCAAACATTTACCTGGAATTGCAGAGGCACAACGGAGCTTTTATAGTAAGCATCTCCAACACCCCACCACCATGACCATCCCTGCTCATTGAGCAACAAGCAACTGACTGAGTTAGTGGACCCAGTGGCATTGTCTGGAAAGGTTCCCACTGGTCACAGTGAATTTTTTCATAAAAGCAGTTTCACCTGAACCTCTCTTCTGTGAGGGCCAATTTAAGGGAATAGGGTGCGGCTGAAATTTTTTCCTGCTTGGGAAACATGCTGCTGAAACTGGTGTGATGTTAAGCATAGCTTATAAGGACAGTACTAGCTACAGGGAAAACTCAAATATATGAGGAGCTTTCTCATTTCAAAAAAAGTTAAATGTCAATTGATGACAAATCTTGTTCTGGATACCTGTTAATTTCCAGAGAAGAAGGTCGACTTGTAGTGCAGTGGGAGTTTGTTTGTTCCACCAGGTCAGATTTATCAACCTTTCTATTTAGAGGTTCGGAAAAGATTGCTTAACAGTGTGTGACAAAAAAGACTCTCTCAGAGGGTCAGTTTTGGGCAAAAACCATCATGCCTCTCTTGCCCCATGTACCTGATTCACCTGACCTCGCTCTGTGTAACTTCTTTTTGTTTCTGCAAACAAAGAGGGACATGAAAGGACAGCAATTTGACTTCACAGAAGAGGTGAAGAAAAGCAACGAGTGAGGCGCTGTCAGCCATCCAAATATATGAGTTTGAAAAACGTTTCCAAGAATAGATTCACAGGTTTGGCAAATGTATTAAGTGTAGTGGAGAGTATTCTGAAGGTGATATGGTTGTTTTGTTAAAAAATAATAATTAAATACATAGCTTTGAAAAGTAAAATTACGATTCCCCCTGGCTGCCACTGATGGTGGCACTGACTTCTTTCATCCATGTCCGCTGCAATCTAGCTTCAGTATCTGGTAGTTCACTGTTGGTGTCCTGCTGCAACTGTTTTCAAATTCTGTAAGATTTTGTTTATGTGATATTAATAATATTCTTGGGTAATCTCCACATTCAGATGGATTACCTCTCTTTAAAATGGGAACAAGGGCTGAACCCTGGTGGTGTAAGTGGTTGAGTGCGGGACTGTGGCCTGCAGGCTTGGCGGTTCAAATCCAGCGGCGGCTCTCAGGCGCAGCACTGGGTAGCGCCCATGACCACCAGAGGCAGTGATGCCCAACAACAAAACAAAACAAAAATTAAAAAAAATAAAATGGAACAAATATGGATTTATTTCTAAAAAAGTTGGTCGATCATAAGACTACTACAGAACATAAGGCCAACAATAGTCTCTCAAAATACAATGACACAGGGAACCAGCTAATTACCTTTCAATATAACTAAATTCTGAATCTCTCCAATTCGATGTGCCAGTGATTTCTAATACAATACAGACAATACTTGTATTGGAATTTCCTAGCTCCTAAAATTTAGATTGGCCCCATTAGATGCTCTCCTACAAGCCTCAACATGATTCTCCTGCCACTTTTGTAGTCTTATCACCTAAGGTCTTTATTAAAAACTAAGCTTGTAAAGTCCTGCAAGCAATGATGCACCAGCTCTCTCAGAGAATTCCCTTTTATGAGGCATTCACTTTCATAAAATTTTTCATTTCATAATCACACCGCAGTCACTCTAATGAGAGAATTATATGAGAAGTAGAAATGAAGGTGAATAGGACACAGTTGGCAATCCACTAGTTCTGAGACCAGCCTCCGATCTCCGAGTTGGGACCGATTAGTAAGGAGATTGCACCTAAGCACCACCCACTTCCTTTACTTAGCCCCTAGCATTCGCCACAAGCCCTAGAATTATTGCGGATACTTCAGATTCCATATAGAAGAATCAATCTGAAATCCAACTGTGCTCTAATGTACTGATGGCAAGTCTTGGTATGAAAATAAAAAGCAATCGTTGGAACATCATTGGGCTCAGGAGGCACTACAAGTGGGCACTGACTCGATGGAAATGAGTGAGTGAGAATGAAAGAGTAACAGAAAAAGGGGAGATTCCTGGGTCCAACTTCTGCCAGGATTAATGGTTTGATCTAGACCACTTCACTTCTCTCTGCCTGGGCAAAATGAGCATCATAATTAGACCTGTCACCAGAAAAATGTAAGCGTTGTTCTTCAAGCCCTATGTGAAGCCCAGAGTGCTGTGTCAGTTCCAGAGTGATCCCAGAACCCCATTCTGCAAATGCCAGTGTGTAGTACTACCCCCTGCTGTGAACATCCTCCCCACCCAAAGAAAGCCTTTCCCTTTCAAAATGTAGGCTCCACTTTTTTTTTTTTAAGGCATCACTGCCCTCAGGTGGTGGGAGTAGGAGGCCCAGCCTTTGCTCCTGTGAGCGGGAATTGAACCTCCATCCCAGTGGGCCGCAGTCCCGCGCACAACCACTACACCACCGGGGCTCAGCCCATAGGCTCCACTTTTAAAAGAGGTGACTATTAAACACAAAAAACATATTCTTGGTGAAATCTGAAGCGTTGTCTTCTTTAGGATTCTAGAAGCCATGTCCAGTGTGCAGAAATCATACACTCTTGTTCAAGTCTCTCCAGTTGTTCAAGTGAATCACTTAATATCTAGAGCTTCCTTTAAAAAAAATCTGTAAAGTGGGAATAGCATACTGTGTATGCTTGTGAAGGGCCCATTGTGAGATGTTCATGAGGTCATATACATGAAGCGCCACTACAGTACACAGCAATGGAGATGGACACGTAGGACCTCCTCTAGCTTCCCAAGTGCCTCGGTAGAGTGTCAGCCCTGCTTCGACACTTTATCTGAATAGGGCTACCTATTCAGACTCCATCCATTCCTCCCATTGTCACTCTCTACCAACCCTGGGTTCAGGAATTTGTTGCAGAAGCCACAGAGAAGTCACAAACAATACTCGCAGTAAAGGGGGTTTGTTGTTAGGGAAATTCATAGGTTCCACAAGTCAGGATCAACAAACACTAAAATCAGCCAGCAGCCAAATCTCTCTCCAGGTCTCCTTCTCTCAGCCACTTAGTAGTCAAGTCTCCCTCCAGGTCTTAGTGTCTCAGCCCTGTGGCGCCTTGATCTTTGCCTCCATGGGCCAAGAAGCCAGCACACCTGTTACTCTGACCCACAAGACCCACAAAGTCTCGGCACTGCTCCTCTGGGCCTCACTCTGCCACTCTGTGATGCATCTGGTCTCGGTGGCCTCTGCCATGTCACAGCTTTTGGAGAGTTCTTCCAACATTCTCATCTCTTCAAAGATGGTTCATCTTTATAACCAAGGAGGGTGGAAACTCTACCAGTGCTGCACACACCCTGTTTGCATAGTCCCACTCCACCATCTGGTGGGGCTTACATAAACTCAGGTAGAAGAGTCACACGAAGAGATTTCAGTCCACTACAGCCACACATTTTTAAATTCTTTGAACAACTGAACTTCCTGCCCTGCACCCAATCAGGGAACCAAGAATAGTCTCTCTATTCTTGTTCTCAAGGATTTCTTCCATCACTAGGCTCCCTATATCCCCTCTTATCACAATAAGTCCCTCCTCCTAAATTGGATGTTGTTAGATGCCCGATGAAGTCCTTCCCCTCAAACACACTCTGGGAAACCCCATGCATCATGGGATCAGGCCAAGCGAACCACAGGTTTTCCTCAACTCACTTGCAAAAGCGGATCACCTGCTCTTTCTTCCTACTCTTAGTAGAGAAGCTCCACCGACCCATGTTGAGCATGCGAGCAGCACACAAGCCTCCACTGTCAGATGTGCCATGGCTTGCGTGCATACGACCACTGGCCAGGAACGGTGTCAAGGTTCCCCATGGGAGGTGAGAATTCTACCAGTGAACTATGATGGCCTGCTCCTTCCAGCTTGAAGGCCACTTTAACAATATGTCCCAAGGGACCCCTGTTGGCGGAATGGGTTGCTTGAGGGAGTGCTAACCATAAGGTCAAATGTTCAAAACCAGCAGCATGCTTAAAAAGTTGTAATCTTGGGAACCCACAGACTCCGTCCTATCCTGACCCACAAGGCTGCTCTGAGTCAGAATCACCTCGATCACCGCGATCGGAGGAGAAAGATAAGGCTTTCTATTCCCATAAAGAGTTACAGTCTGAGGACTGAGCCTCGGTGGCGTAGTGGTTGTGCGCAGGACTGCGGCCCACTGGGATGGAGGTTCAATTCCAGCTGCGGCTCTAGGAGCAAAGGCTGGGCCTCCTACTCCCACCACCAGAGGGCAGTGATGCCCCCCCCCCCAAAAAAAAAAACAAGAAAAAAAAAAGAGTGACAGTCTGGAAAACCTACAGGGCAGCTCTACCCTGGTCAATAGGGTGACTGAGTTGAAATCAACTTCATGGAAGTGAATTTAGTTAGGTGTAAATTTAATGCCACATACGTTGCTTTTGCTGAGCATATTTCTACTAGAAAATTGGATTTGGAATGAGTTGGATTTGGTTCGAATTTGCACTTGAAATCAGATAACCTGAGCTCTAGAACTGGCTTGACTGTCATTTCAAAATTATTTACCCCAATTCAGATTATTAATCTGAATCTTCAAGATTGGCCTACACATCATGGATACTAGACCCATAAGCGAGTTGCTTGATAAAAACGGAATTCCAGAGCTCCACCTTTTACCCAGCAGGGGAACCAGAGACACGATGGGTGGAGCCTGGGAATTTGCTCTGCATTAAAAAAAAAAAAATTTTGTTTTAACGCTCCAGAGGTTTTCCTGTAGATCAAAGCTTCAGAAGCACCCACTGCGGCCTAGGTCATGAAGGAGAAGCAAAAATGCAGTAGCTTTGGCATCATCTGAGAGCTGAATGGAGCTGCAGAATCTCAGCACTCCCTCACCCCCTACTGATTCCAGATCTGCATTTTATGTATGTCACCCACCAGGAGACCGCCAGACAGTACAGGTTTGAGGAAAGTCATTGTACCTTGGAATTATCTGAGAAGCTTTACAACCTCCGGCTACCTGAGCCCCGCCCCAGAAATGCCCTCTCCCCCCAGACCACTACCACCCCCGACTTCTTCTGGGGTGCGGCTTCAAAAGCTTCCCAGATGATTTGCACGGGCACTCCAAAGGTTGGGGGTTCCCGTTTCCCAAATCTCAGCCATCCATGATAAAGGTGTAATCTGAGTTCTTGGCTCTTGGGGTGGCTCGCTCAGCACCCTGAGGCGCACTCGAGTCAAGGTGCTTCTTAAAGGTACCATGCACTCCGGAGACCAACAAGTTTCCCCAGCCGCAGGCTGCGGGCTCGGAAGACCCTCGGCGGCCGACTTCCTGCGCCTTCTCGCGGCACCGCCGGGCGTCGCCTCGGCCGCCCCCGTTCCGGGCCCCGCCCCCGCGCCCCCTCCCCGCCCCCGACTCCCCCGTGACGTGCCGCAGCGGGCCTGGATCATGCGCACTCGCACCCGGCGCCCGCGCCGCTGCTCCGCCTCGGCGCCTGTCATTCTCCGCGGCGCGGCGGGCGAGTGCGGACCGCAGTGGCCGCCTGCCCGCTCGTCCTCCCGGGTGCCCGCGACGTGACGGACCCAGCCGGGCGGGCGGGCCACCCTCCGGGCCGCGGCGCCTCCCCTCGCCTCGCCTCTCGCTGCCCTCGGTGCGGAGCGACGAGTGTCGGGGAGCCCGGGACGCGCGCCGGCAGCTCCGAGCGCCGCATTCCGGGGCGGGCGGGCGGCAGCTGCAGCGCGCGATCGGCGCAGCCCGAGCAGACCGCGTCGCGGGTGCCGCCGCCGCCCGGCGGTGCGCCCTGGCCCGTGCCCGGCGCAGGCACGTTGGGGCGCAGCCTGCGGGTGCAGGGCGGCCGCGCGCTCCCCGACCGGCCGGCCACCGCCTCGGACTCGGCGGGCACTGCCTCGGCGCGTGGTCCCCTAGAAGCCTCCCTGGCCCCTGCGTCCCAGTAAGTTGACGGTAGTTTCTGAAGTTGGAGGGAGGCGTGGGAAGGCGAGGTTGGCTTCGATCATCTTCGGGTTGCGGAAGGCGGCCATGGGTGCTGGGCGCCCCGGGGAAGAGCACCCCTCTCCTGTTAGCCGGGGACTCCAGCTTGGGGGTGCAGGGTGGGACGAAACGGGCGCGGCCCGCGAGGAGGGAGTCCCAGGCGGGTTGGCTCCGGCCCATGACGATGGTGCCAGTTGGAAATGCCCTGCAAGAGGACAGGTGCTCGGAGGGCATTCCGCAGGCGTCTAATTGTGCCTTCTGAGCTCCTAGACATTTTATCTCTGTGTTGGCGCGCGCGGGGGGTGGGGGGTGTCGTCTTGTCATCTCTCACCCGGGGGAGTGACTCGGGCGCCGGTTCCTGGACGGCCATGGATTGTCCCGGCTGAGAGCTAAGCCATTCCTTGTCCAGGCTCCAGGCAAGCCAATGCATTCCAGCTTATGTGCCCTGAGGCAGAAGTTGCAGGCGTTTGTTTAGTTTTGTTTTTACCCCCAGTGGGAAACAACAATAACAACGAACAGAACTTCCAAGTCTGCCCAGCGTTTTGTGTTATGAGGCACATGAAATGAGAAAGCCCCTCTGTGCTCATGGGTTCATAAACTTGAAGCAAGTGGCTACAGTCTCAGGAAAAGGATGCCTCGGGAGGGCACTTGGGTTTCACCCCAATTGTCCTGTGCCTCTTATGTAAGAGGGCTGGATAACTTGGTCCCTCTGCGAGGCTGCCGCTGTGGCTCTCCCTTCCATTTGTCCAAAGTCAGGCTGCAAGAGTGTTAAATGAAACTGCTGACATGATCGAGCAGCCTGGTGTTGGAAACGAGGGCGCCCCTCACATTGCAGTGCCTTTTCCTAATAGCGAGCAGGCCAGCAGAAGTCGGTATTTTTCAGAGCAGCTTTAAGAATTAGAGCCATAAATCATGTTTTAAAATAGCACGCAGTGTGCAGAGAGCACAGAGGACGCCTTTCGAACACATCCCCTCAGTTTCAGAAAAAGTGGAAATCGTGCCAGACAATTGTTGAGTCTGAAAGTTAAGTGTACTGATGGACTTAATTATCTTAATAAACAATGAGCATGATTTATAGGTGGCTGTCCTGTCCTGCTTTGAAGCGTGGGCTTCTGTAACCTCTCCTTCTTATCTGTTCCCTGGAGATTCCTTTTAAGCAGAGCAATGGATAATCATCATTGATGTTTAATACTTGAGTTGATTAAATTTGCAAAAGAACCCCCTTGAAATACAGTACAGTACTGCCTGGTGACTCTTAGAAGCATTTATTGAACAGAAGGGGAATGTATGGAATATTACATGTGGCTATCATTAGCTAAATGAAGCAGATCATATTAAGATTGACTTAATATTGTTCTTGTCTTGGACACGGGATTGATGTTTAATCCAAACCTTGGGAATGTACTGGGGTGGGAGCGGTGATGTTCTCATGTAAAATTTAAATACTCCTGAGAGAGAGAGAAGTGCATTTATATATGGTATCCAGAATATCGTTATAGGCACTTGCTTAAAAACATGACATTATTTTTTAAAGAATCCTAAGGGGGGGGGGAGTATGGTATTTCAAAAGTGACTGCTGTCAATCAGCTTGTTTCTGTCCAATTCAGATAGTGTAGCTTGTGACTGCCTCTGATGCTTATATTGCAAACATAGGGTCTTCTTTTTGTAAGGAGAGAGAAACAAAACAGAACATTCAGGGAGACCAAAGAGTTTTATTGTGTCATAATTAAGAGGACAGACACTGGAGCTGTTTCAATCGGGACAAGTCTTCTAGACTCTTTGAACCTCACTGTTGCCATCTGCAAGGCAGAGGGGGTGGGGGGCGACAGTTGTACCTCCCTCGCCGAATTGGTGCAGATGGAATATATTCCTAGATGGAACACAGGTAAGTCAGGGTGTGCTGTATCACTAGGCTGGCTGTAGATAAAATGATCATTACTTGTAAAGGAAAAGCTACCTTTGGATATGATGGGTCGTGATCACCAAGCAGCTCTGTGTATAATAGGGGAGAGAGTATCACCATTTATTAGGCACCTCCTACCCCCCTAGATCCCAGCATGTTTCTCCGTCAGTGCAGTATGCTACCATCACTTTAGCTTACCAAACTCACTGGCAGGCAGTCCATCGCAACTCCTGTGGAAAAAGCAGCTTTGTGAGAGCAAATAGGAGACATTGGAGCTGATAGTTCAAAGCACTTCTTTCGGTATCAAAACCCTGCCCTTTGGGGATCTGCTGCCCCAACTTGCCCAGTATTTCCGCACCATGGCTCCTCCTTTCATCCTCCTTACCACCCAATGCCATGGGTGCACGAGTACACGCAAGGTCCAAGGGGAAGAAATACACGCGAAGCCATCATGAAGGTGTGCAAAAAGCTCACCAGTGCCCCCACATGCGTGCCTCCCTCCCTAGAAGTGATTACCATAAAATGGGTCCATCTGAGAGGGATCGATAGTGAACAACAACTGCATTGTTCCGGAACTTTCCCGTGGTTGTGAAACTCCTAGCCCCTGTTTGTCGTGGTTCGTATACACTGTGACCCGCGTCGGCCCACACCGCCCTCACAATCCTTTCCGTGTCGGAGGCCCGTGACGGCCGCTGTGTCAATCCCTCTGACAGGGCCTTCCACTTCGTCTCAGCCGACGCCTCTTCACCTTCTTCGTGGATCCGGCTCTCCGGAAACATAAGAGAAGCTCTGTCATCCGCCTTTCTAAGGAACTTTCTCGCTGTGCGTCCTCCACCACAGATCTGCGCGTTCTAGACATCCCCGATTCTTTCCATCTTGTTCGCCAGCACCCTGATTCAGAGCGTCTGAGTGGATGCTATTGCTCCTTCCTTCCCCATCAGAAGAGATGGTATGGTGCTACAGTTCACAGCAGGGGACGGGCTGTCGGCTGAGGGAGCTGCTGCAAGCAGCCACAATGGCCACCAGTGAGCGACTTGTACAAGCAGGGATCAGATACACACAGCCCACCCCCGGCTGTGAATTCTGCCCTAGCCGGGCAGCACCCTCTGGTCAGAGAGAGCTTTGCAAGTCGCTCCATCTTTTATTTGCCATATCCATTGTTTACTGCACATCATGTACTCCTGCTTCCTATCAGAGTTGCCCCAGAGGCACAGAGCAGACGATACGGGAACACCAGACTGGGTAGTAGGTGGGGAGAAGTTGCCCTCGCCCCCTGGACTTCACTGGAGTTCCAGAAGTTAGAATGACTCCAAGGCCACTGTTATTTTTGTCACTAGTTTAGGTTATCATCCAGAGTCCAGGTGGTGTCCTGACCCTTAGTAAATATTTATGTTCCTTGATACTAAAATCTAATCTCTGTTTCAGGTAAAGAGGTAACAGACTGCACACAAGCCGAGTTAATGCCTCTTAGCTAAAGTATTCTTCCGCTGACAGATACTTTCAGACAACGTTTCTAATTTGGCGGTGGCTTCTTCTTCTTTTTCTTCTTTCTTCTTTCTTTTCCTTCTCCTTCTCCTTTTCCTTCTCCTTCTTCTTCCTCTTCTTCATCAAAAGGAGTTGATGCAATGCGTCCTAGAACTCATACCCCCAGTGGGTCTGCCTTTCCTCCCCCCTGAAATGTCTGCCTTAATTTCAGCTCTCTTTTCAGAGAACTGATAAACCCCTTTCCTCTGTCAATGATTACATTTCAAGTGTTCCTCTAATCTTACAGGCTGTTTTAATGTAAGATGTGTATGTGTGTGTGTGTGTGTGTGTGTGTGTGTGTGTATGTGTGTGTGTGTGAGAGAGAGAGAGAGAGAGAGATCTGTAATTTGCTTTTAACCAGTTCATCAGAATTTACAGAGTTTTATTTTATTTCCTTTCTGTGTTGTCTTTTCTTTTTTATTTGTTAATCATTTTATTGGGGGCTGTGTTAGTCTGGGTAGACTAGAGAAACAAACTCATAGAGATATATATATATATGTATGTATGTATGTGTGTGTATATATATATGGGTATGGTTTATATATAAGAGGAATAGGACATTAAGAAAGCATCCCAACCCAGTCCAGTTCAAAGTAATGTCTGATATTAACCCATATGACTGATATCAGTCTATAACATCTCCTTCCGACTCACAAAGTCACAGACCAGTGGGTGCAGAATCCCGGCACCAGCAGGGTTCTCCCCATGGCTCCTCGCTTCCAGGGCTCAGGGAACTCAACAAAATCCAGTGGTGGTAGAGGCAACTCAGTGCTGGCAGGGCTCTCCACGTGGCTTCCCCAGCTTCACAGGTCTGGTTTTATCAGGGCAAGGCCGTGTGGCTTCTCCTCCGACTCCTCCAGCTCCTCAGATGCTGCCATCCTATCTTGTCCGTAGTTCATTGTCTATGAGACTCACTCCCAAAACCAGAAAAATAGCTTCTCATCTTCATGAGGGAAATATCATGAGATTTCCCAGAAGTCTCAGGAGAAAGCCATGCCCACAGGGAGGCCTCATTGGCTACTCAATGGCTATTTCCAGATTAACAAGCTAGACTCCACCCCTACATCTCAATCATGAAATTAACATAAGCACATGCCCACCACAGATGGGTTCTTACAGTTCTCATAACAATCCATCCACCCATCCACTGTGTGAAGCACATTTGTATATTTGTTGCCGTCATCATTTTCAAAACATTTGCTTTCTACTTGAGCCCTTGGTATCAGCTAATTATCCCTACACACACACACACACACACACACACACACACACACACACACACCCGCTTCCGAACCCTTTATAATTTATTTTTTAAAAATTACATGTCTTTGAGTTGTCTTTTCATGGCTTCTTCATGGCCACTTTAAAATCTTCTCATGGATATTTCTCTGACATCCAACTTTCTCAAGTGGTCAGAGGATGCATGTGCAAGAACTGTGAACTAATTTTAATGCTGTCAAGGAGGGAGGACTTCCTTTCCTTGGCGGGGCCCTGTCTCCAGCTTTGGATTAGTATCTCACTGGGGTGGGGGAGCTGGGAGCTGATGCTAGTTCTAGAGCCCTGGGTTTAGCTCCTGGGTCACGAGTAGCTTGCAGGAGGGGGTGGGACTGCTACACAGATGTCTGGCTGTACAAGCAAGTAGGTCACAGCAGTATCACAGAGGCACCTCCGCAAGGTTGGGAGATCGCTGGCTGCAGGGGATTAGACAACTGTGTGTGAGTCATCTGGCCACATTGCAGTTGTTCTCAGGTGCCATCAAGTCGATTCCAGCTTACAGTAGCTCCAAGAGGGCGGAGTGGAACTGCTGGGTGAAGGTTTCAAGGCAGTGGCCTTTTGGAAGCAGATCATTGGGCCCATCTTTCAGAATGCCTCTGGGCGCATTCAGTTCGCCACCTGTCCTCTGGGAGGTGAGTAGTTTGTGACATTCGGGAACTCCTGCTCCTCATTCCTCAGCTTTCCTAGGGAAGAGCTGGAATAGCCAACACAATTTACCCAATGTGCTGAGTGCCATGCGAAGAACTTTACAGAAAGTATTTTTGAATCCTTCAAGAGACCGTGCATGGTATTTCTTATCTTTGCTTTTACGTGGACAAAGTCGAACTAGAGGCCAAAGAGGTCACATCCCAAGTCTAAGGTCACACAACAAGGTGTCAAGCAGGGGGATGTCTAACTCAGCCGGGGCTGCTTACAGAATACCCGGCTGCCTGCAATTCTGGAGCTCCGTGATTGTTGAGCCATATTGTACTGGCCTTCTACTACTGGGGTGTCTTCAGCTGCACACTGCCTCACACGGTCTCACAGGAATCCTGCAACCGGGCTAGAAGGATTGGTGGGAAAGCTCAAGCCCACCTTTTTGCTCGAGGCCCACAGCTGACATGAACCACACAGGAAGTTGTATCTGCATGTCTTCACAGAGGAAGCGTTTCAACTTAGTCCCTGCAGCCAGCTCAGGAAGGAGGAGAAGCAGCCGCCAAAAAAGCTACACCACCTGCCCGCCCGCTTTGTGAAACAGGAAACACACAGTCTTCGGCTGCTTGGGAGCCTTTTGGAGACGGACACTCACTGGACGTGTGAGGTCACGGGTGGCCATGCACTTGCATCAGTGTCATTCAAGGAAGGGGGAGTGCAGGGGCTTGAAGTTCTCGTGGATGCTTTCCCCCACCCCCTACCCCGTGCCCAGAGATGTTCCTTGATGTCTGAAAATGTAGTAGTAATCAGTTGTCTTGAAAGTACCATGTGATGGCAGGGGCATCTGCCCTTCATCACCAGGCCCGGATTTTAAAGGAAATGAAGACCCATACCTGGCAAGTAAGATTCGGGTGTGTGACTTCCCATCAGAGTTTGGCAGCAAGCCCTTCGTGCCTGACCTAGAACCCTACTAGCTCTAGTCCAGGGGGGCATATGATAGAACAGGGGTTCACACTACCAGATACATCTATTTCAAACCCTTTCTCTCAGCCACACCTCTTTCCCCTCCAGTAGTTTCTCATGGGAACCAACGTTTATTCATTAACGTTCTTCACAGTCCCCTGGGATTGCCATTATAGAGAAAGTGTGATTATAATCTTTTGGCATCTCCTATTCTGCCCTTGGTTTTTTTCTTAAAAATAGAACTGAATAATTTTTCAAACCTGTGAGCGCATCAAGGAAAACTTTATTTTCCTAAATACAGACTATTTGTTATAGAGGTGGGCTGAAGATGTGAACCCTGTAGGAGCCTTTGAAGAAGCTCTGGAGGCAGAGGGGGCTACGTGTTGGGCTGTGAGCCCAGTTGAAGCCCATCAGCTGTAGGAGAGAGATGGGGCCATCTGCTCCCATGAAGATTTCCCACCTTGGAAACCCACGGGGAGTTCGGCAGACTTCCTTGGAGTCAGAATGGACTTCAGTGACAGTGTGTGTGAGGGCAGCCTTTGGCCACCCCCATGCCACCAGGTATAGGAATAGATGCGATGGCCGTCTTTTTATTTAAGAGACCTTTACTTTAAACACAGAGCACATGAAACCCTGGGAACCTTATGGGCAACTTAAAAAAATTTTTTTTAATTGCTCACCAATATCTTTGCAACTGCCTCAGATTTCCTCAGCCTCCAACTGACGCAATATGTACATACTTTGCCATATAGTCATTTGCAAGCGATCAACTTCACTTGATTTTCTAAAACTCCTAAACATTTGTCCAAGTCCACATTGCTGTCATCTGTCATTTCAGTCCTTAGAGAGTCCGGGGTTGCATATGAAGCCTTTTCTATGGATGTATCCTTTGCAGAATGGAAAATGATCAGATACATTCTTGACCATGTAGTCTCCCAGGGGCTCTGTCATTACTGTTAATGGTGTTTCCTCTCATCTGCCCTTACGCATTCCTCCATCACTACTGTTGCTGATAAACATCCCGGTTGTTGGGAAGCTTTACTGTTAATGAGATAGCTCACATTCTAAGGCAGACACAAGAAAACCACACAGCCTAAGGATTTCTCCTCTTTTTGCGTTAACAAATTCATCTCAAGCATAGCTATACGGGGCTATAACAAAGCCCTGCATTCGGCACTTGGGAATTGTGACCAGAGTGGCCTTATTCTTTTTCTCCCTGACACTTGGAAGGAGAGCTGTGAACCTCTCACTCACCCGCAGTCGGTCCCTAGCAGCTTGGTAGTGTTTGAGTCAAATTTAGTTGGAGTGATATATATTCATGTCTGCATTTCTCAAATCTGTATTGCCAGGCAGGCTGTTAAATGATAAATCCTCAGACATAGGAAAATTGCTACCCTTGCCCTCAACTATGTCAGTCTCAAGGGAGAAAAAGAGATGGGCCAGCATTTGCAACCAGTGCCTCAGAGAGGCAATACTGAAGTGGTACCTGGTGCTACAGGAATGCTTTCTCCTGGAAAGCAGGGTTTGATCTGAGTCTGGAAGAGTAAGTAGGGAGATACCACATAGCTAGTATTGGAGGGGGCTGCAGAAATTATTTTGGATAGAGGCAGTGGGGGGATACAGTTAGGATAGTTCATCTTTTTTCTTCTTTTTGGGGATAACCCTGACCTCTTTTTCCCGCTTCTTTAAAACATTTTCATCCTCCCCAACACAAACGCTGCATCCGATAAGCAGCAGTTCCCCACCGCCCCTACTCATCACTAGCCTCATTTGGTCTCTATGGATTCACTACTAACCAGAAGGTTGGTGGTTCGAATCCATTCAGCATGATGTGAGTGAAAGACCTGCAGACCCTCTCTAATGAAGATTGCATTCTAGAAAACTCCATGGAGCTATTCTCTCTCGACACACAGGAGTGCCATGCATCCAAAATCAACTTGATGGCCTATCACAACAGACAGCATACATTTGCCCATTTGAGGTATTTAAGTAGAAAATTATATAATAACCATCTTCTTTTTCTGACTCCTTTGGGGGCCCTGATGGTGCAGTGGATTGTAAGTGTTGGGCTGTTAGCTGAAAGGTCAGCTCTTTGAATCCACTAGCTGGTCTAAGGGAGAAAGAGGAAGCAGTGTGCTTCTGTAAAGATGTGTAGCTTCAGAAACCCCGTGGAATGGTTCCACGTGGCCCTACGAGGTTTCTTTGAGTCGGAATTGATGTATTGTCAGGGGATTAGGCTTTGGTTTGATCAGACTAATTAATTTTGTTTCACTCAGCAAAATGTTGACCAGATTCTTCCATGTCATACTATGTATCAGTGCTCCCTTGCTTAGTGCTGAATAGTACTTTATTGTGTACATAAGAAGTGAAGGAGGATGTCCAGTTGCCTACAGATGGGTCTTGGGTCCCTAATCTGCACTCTACCTCTTTCACACTGATTTGATTTTTTTGTTCTTTGATGCCTGATCCCTTCAATGCCTCGTGATCACACAGGCTAGTGTGCTGCTACTATGAAGGCTTTATTGTTTCTGAGCTAGATGTCTGCTTGTTTACCTTCATGTCTTTAAGAATCCAAATGCTATATATTTTAATTGCTGGGCATCATCAGCTTTCTTCACCACTTTTGCCTATGCACACATTTGTCTTCAGTGATCATATTGGGAAGGTGAGCACATGATGATATGGTTTTTGTTCTCTGATGCCCGATACCTGATCCCTTTGACAACTCATGATCACACAGGCTGTGTCTTCCTTGTGGGCTTTGTTGCTGCTGAACTAGATGGCCACTTGTTTATATTCAAGCTTTTAGGACTCCAGACTCTGTGTTTTCTGATGAGGCAACTGGATATCCTCTTTGCAGAAGAGTTGTGGGGAGGAGCCAGTCAGGACGTGGTGTAGCAATAATGAAGCATACAACTTTCCTCAAGTTCCTAAATGCTCCCTCCCCCCAGACCCACCCCTCACTATCATGATCCCAATTCTACCTTATGAACCCAGTAGACCAGGGGATGTACTTTAGTACAGATAGGAACTGGAAACACAGGGAATCCAGGACAGATGATCCTTTCAGGACCAGTGCTGAGAGTGGCGATACTGGGAGGGTGGAGAAAGGGTGTCATAGAAAGAGGGAACCAATTACAAGGATCTACATATGTGGGTGAAGGGAGATGTTGGACAGTGTAAGACATGACAGAATAATAATAATATATAAATTATCAAGGGTTCATGAGGAAGGGGGGAGTGGGGAGGGAGGGAAAAATGAGGAGCTGATACCAACGGCTCAAGTAGAAAGCAAATGTTTTGAGAATGATGATGGCAACAAATGTACAAATGTACTTGACATACAATGGATGGATGGATGGATTGTGATAAGAGTTGTACGAGCCCCCAATTTAAAAAAAAAATTAGAAGCTCAAGAACTCAAGTAGAAAGAAAATGTTGGAAGCGATGATGGCAACATATGTACAAATGTGCTTGATGCAATTGATACACGGATTGTTAGAAGAGCTGTAAGAGTCTCCAATAAAGTAACTTTTTAAGTACAAGAAAAAAGAAGAAGAAGGAAGGGATCTCCGTGATGCTGTGAAATAAGCATCCAGCTGCTAATAGGCTAGCAGCGCACACCCATCGAGGATCCGCTCCTGTGAAGATTGAAATCCTTGAAGATCTTTAGGCACATCTTCTCTGTTCGCTGGCATTGCCAGAGGTTGGGATTGACTTGCTGGCAGTGCATTTGGTTTGGGGTACATAGGTACCATCTTTTTTATTCAGTCATCTTTTGTGACCAAAGCTGCTGTTGGCATTGATGTACAAATATCTCATTGAGTGTCTGCTTTTATTTCTTCTGAGTGTATGCGTAGGCATGTCATTTGGTGGGGGGGGTGATAAGGTCATTCTCTGTGGAACACCTGGTCTTTTGATTCTTCTGTACATTAGAGGTGGATGTGAATGGGGGTGGATCACTTTAGGAAGAGTCTTGAGTGCCATATTTGGTCGTCTTGGTGAGTCTGAGCACATCCACTAAGCTAAAAGTCATAGGTTTGGGTCCCCCCAGTGACTCATACACAACACAAAGGTCTGACCATCTGCTTCCTTAATGACAGTAAACAAGAGAACCCCACGGAGTTAGTCTCTTCTGTGACGCGTGGGTTACCATGAACCCAAATAAACTCGTTGGCAGCAGGTAGGTTGTTCTTTGGAACAATCATTCCGCCTGTTGTGGAGAACGGAATGGGGGGAGGCTGGAGTGGAGAAGTCATGTAAACATGCTACTAATCCTCCGATTTAAAATGTGAAGCAAGGCTGGCAAGAGTGAGGGCTATTAAGGGGGTGGAGAGAAAGAGGAAGGTGTGGATGTGTTTAGAATAATTGATATCCAGGTTCGGACTTGGGAAATTTAGCGCACAGAGGTGTCATTGGTGATGGACTGAACACACAGGATGGGACATGGGGAACACGGTGGATTTCTCTCATAGGAAGGACTTGGGATTCCATCACTGGTTGTACATGCTTAGGCTTTAGGAATTCAAGACGGGATGGGCTGGAAAGGCAGGTTTGTAGGTGCTGTGTGGAAATGAAACAGCTATGGCTACAATCTACCTGGGAGAATGTGTGGGATAATAATAATAATGATGATGATGGAGGACCAAGGTTGCAGACAGAGGAGAAGAAGACTGGGCACTAAGATGAAGTGAGAGTGGTCTTTGACATGTGGTTGGGCACAACATGGCTGGAGTCAGAGGCAAAGCCGAATATAGTGTTTGAGTGGATGCTTCAGTGGCAATGATATGAAAGAAAGGGCACACAGACAGACAGATAGCAGCCCAGGGCCAGGCCTGCTTTTCCGCTGACTCGTCCCTGCATAGAAAACAGTGGCTCGTTCTTATCTTGCTGTCAGTTTCTGTTAACCACGCACGAGGAAGGTGGGTGAAGTCAGGGGCAAGAGGAAGAAACAACTTCATGAATCAAGCTTAGTGCTGCCCACAGCTGTGTATGCGACAGTCCTGCCCATGCCTTTCCGTCCCTTCAGGGACACCAGGGAACCTT
>PVJH01026319.1:0-30189 GCA_004026705.1 Nesogale talazaci | reverse complement strand
GATCAAGAGGGGCCGAAGGGATATCGAGCACCAAAGAACAAGAATCACATCATTACATAAGAGGAGGAGAGCAAGGTGGGGACTTAAGGCCCACTGGTGGGTAATTGGTCACCCTTTTACAGGGGAGACACGGCGGGGAGACAGACCAGTCGGGGGGCAGCCAGGCAGTGATGATGCATACAAGTTTCCTCTGATTCCTGAAGCCTTCCTCCCTGTCCCCCAACCATCATGGTCCCAACTCCACCTTGCAAATCCAGATAGACTGGAGAAGTCACACTGGCCTAGAGGGGAGCTGGAGATATGGGGAAACCAGGATGGATGGGCCCCTTCGGGCCAATGGTTAGAGTGGAGATACTGGAAGGGTGGAGGAAAGGGGGGGTTGAGAGACGGAACCAACAGCAAGGATATATACACAAGCTCTTATTTGAAGGATGGGCATCAAAGGAGTGGGTTGGGGGAGAGGTCGGGCAATGTACGATATGACAAAACGATAACAATGTATAAACTATTGAGGGTTGGAGGGGAGGAGAGACCAGGGGAAGAGGGGAAGGAATGGATAAGCCGATACTAGGGGCTAAAGGGAAAAAGGTGGACGATTGGAGAACAATAATAGATGTGGACATGTGAGGGTGCTTGAGGAGTATGCTTATTTATATATTGTGAAAAACGATGTATGAGCCCCTAATAAAATGATTGAAAAAAAAAAGAAAAAAAAAAAAGAAAGTAGACAAACAAACAAACTAAAAAAAATGGCCTTGGGCTGAGCCCCGGTGGCATAGTGGTTGTGCTCAGGACTGCGGCCCACTGGGGTGGTGGTTCAATTCCAGCTCCACAGGAACAAACGCTGGGCCTCCAAATCCCACCACCAGAGGGCAGTGATGCCCAAAAAAACCCCCCAAAAAAACCCCACCAAAAAATGGCCTTATGATATCAGCAGAACATTGTATAATATACTAACAGAAGACAAACCCTCAGGTTGAAAGGCACTATATCTCAAAGGTTGAGTTGACCTTAATGACATATATGGAGTAAAGTTCTCAGAATCTCCACTTCCTGATGTGGTATTAGAAGAAACATCTGCAATTATGAATTAATAGTTAGAACAATAATCATGAAATATGAGTCTAAGAGAATTGATCTTGTTTAAAATGAAGTAAAATGATTGTAAATAGATATCCTAGACTTTCTGGAATGGAGCTATACTGGTGTTGGCCATTTTGAATCTGATAAGCATATGGCCTACTGTGCTAGAAAAAAAAATGAAGAGAAATGGCATCATTTTTATTATAAGTATAAAAATATCAGGACCTATCCCAAAGAACTATGCTATCATTAATAAGGTAACATCCATATGGCCACCAGGAACATTATTTAATACTACTCTTTTCTCATTTAAGCACCAAACACTAATAACAACGGTGAAGAAATGGAAAAGTTTACCAAATCCTGCAATTTGAAATTCATCAAACATGAAATTGAAATACATTTTTAATTGCTGGTGATAGGCATGTGAAAGTTGGAAACAAAGAAGTTCAGTTGTTAGAAAATATGACTTTGGCATGAGAAATGAAGATGGAGATAGCATGATAACCTTTTACAAGATCAACACTTTCTTCATTGCAAATACCTTTTCCAACAACATAAATGGCTGCTACACATATGATTCTCACCAGATGAATGCACAGGAATCATATCGACTATATCTGTGAAAAAAGATCATGGATAAGCTCAATATTGTCAGTTAAAGCAAAGTTAGGGGTGTACTGTGAAACAACTCATCAATCACTCAAATGTGAGTTCAGGCTGAAACTGAAGGAAATTAAAACAAATCCACAACAGCCAAAAGACCTTAAAGTACTGGTTCTAAATCTGTGGGTCATGACCCCTTTGGGTTTGAACAAATCTTTCACAGTAGTAACCTGATTCATAGCAATAGCAAAATTACAGTTATGAAGTAGCAACAAAAATAATTTTGGGGGGTCACTAGAACATGAGGAACTGTATTAAAGGAATGTGGAATTAGGAAGGTTGAGAAACATGGCCTTAAATGATATACTATATGAATTTAGAGACTGTCTCATTAATCTGAAATATTTAACAGAAGACCAGAGTAGTTGTGATATGACATCAAGAATATTATACATGGAGAAAGCAAAGGTAATTATAAAGACAGAAGTTAGAAGAAGTTTTTGAGGTGCGTGCTTGATTGCAGAACCACTAAATGTGATGAAAGAAATGTTGAAGTGAAAGAGAAGAACAGAAAAATCTCAATGGGCCCTTGGATAAACCAAGTAAAGCAGTATAATGAAATGTGCTAGACCTGGAGTGACAAAGACAAAAAGGAAGAATACACTCAGCATATATCAGACTGAAAGAATTAAAGACAAATTCAAGCTTTGAGTTGAAATATTGAAGGATTCCATGCACAAAATATTGAATGATGAGGAAGCATCAAAAGAAGATGGAAGAAAGATGGTTACTATGCCAGGCTGTCTTAGCGAGGGAAACAAATCCAGGGACCCTTATCTATGTATAAGCAATGCTTTATATCAAGAAGTGGTTAAATATCAAGAAGGTGCCCCAGCTCAGTCCAACTCAACTCCATTAAGTCTGATGCTATCCCATAGGTCTCTCTTCAGATTCATGTAGCCATAACTCAGGGATAAAAAATAATGAACCAGAAGCAGAAAGATCAAAGTGGACAGAGTAATATACTGACAGTTCTCAGGGTCAGGTGACCCACATGAGGCCTTGCAGAGCTCTAGCAGGCAGGAAAGTGAAGTGGCAGAGAGAGAGAGAGAGAGAGAAGTTATCCTTAAAATCAATCCTTTTCACATAGAGGTCACATATTCAAAGAAGTATCATTAGGCTACTACTTGATTGACAGGTTTGCTTCCACCTGGAGCCAGAATTGTTTAGTTGACACTAATCAAATAACTATCACACTTTACCTAAAATAATTGCTCAATATTCAACTCTTTCAAGATGCAATATGATGGAGAACTGATAGTATTGAAGGAAGATGCTCAAGCTGCATTGAAGGCATTAGCAAAAAATAAAACAAAACAAAAATACCAACCCACAAACAAACAACCATCCCACCTAAACAAACAACAGAAAGTCAATTGAAATAATTCAACAAACTAATGCAGCACTGGAAACACAGCCTAGCCAATAGCTGGCCAACTGAATGGAAGAATCTATATTTGTGCCTATACAAAGGAAAGTGGCACAGTAGGGTGCAGAAATAAGTGAACATTATTATTAATATCACATGGAAGTAAAATTGTGAAGATAATCCAAAATGGTTGCAGCAGTGCATTGACTGGGAGCTTCAAGAAATCTAAACCTTACTCAGAAGAGGATGTGGCACAAGGGATATCACTGCTGATCTTGGCTGAAAGCATAGAAAAAATGTCTAGTTGTATTATTGACTATGCAAATACCTTAAATTTGTGAATCAAATGAAATTATAATATTTCAAAGAATAATAATTCCAGAAAATGTAGTAATTATCATGTAGAACCTGTACATAAACCAAGAGGTCATTATTTGAACAGAACAAGGGGGTGCTGTTAACTTTTATTTTATTTTAATAGATCATTTTACTGGGGAGTTTTAGAGTTCTTATAACAAACCATACACCAAGTGTTTCAAGCACATTTGTACATATGTTGCCATCATCATTTCCAAAACATTTTCTTTCTACTTGAGCCCTTGGTATTAGCTTCTCTTCCCCCACCCCCAACCTCACAACCCTCCTACTCTCATGAACCTCTGATAATTGATAACTTATTTTAATTTTCATATTTTACACCATCTCATATTTTACACTATATTTTGCAGGTCTCCCTTTATTCACATTCCTATTGGTCATCTCTTCTGTTGTTCATAGATCATTGAGATTGGTACCCCCTTTCTCTCCCTTCTCCCCCTCACCTTTCCCCTACCCTCATTGAATCGCTACTCTCGTTATTGATCCTCTAGGATTTTTTTTTCTGTCTTGGATTCTGTGTGTTGAGAACTCTTATCTGTATCTGTGTACATGCTTTAGTCCAGCCAGATTTGGAAGATAGAACTGGGGTCATGGTCGTGTGTGTGCATGTGTGTGTGTGTGTGTACGCATTAATGAACTAGAGGGATGTTGTGTGTTTCATTGGTGCTATACTACACCCTGGCTGACTTGTTCCTTCCTTGTGACTTTACTGTGAGGGGCAATCCAATTGTCTACAAATAGGCTTTGGTTCTCCTTTCGATCTACCTTGTTTGCATCAAAATGTTTGGTTTGGGTCTTCTGATGGATGATACCTCATCCCTTCAACACTTTGTCATCATGTATGGTCCTGCATACTTTTAAATCAGGAGAAGTGTGTTTCAGGATTCTATACTTTCATCATACTTATGCAATCGATGCTGAGCAAATAATCTGAGAGACAAGATTACTTGGGGAAGAACGCAGCACCAGATTTGTAGGAAGTCTCATGAATAGTCTTCTACATGCTGGTGACACCACCCCGCTTGCTGACATGAAGAGGACTTGAATCACTTACTGATGAAGACTAAAGACTACAAGATTCAATGTGGGTAATGCCTTTAAAAATGAAATCAAAACTCCTCATGACTGAACCAATAATAAACATCATGTCATACAAAGAGAAGATTGAAATTGTCAAGAATTGTATTTAACTTGGATCTTCCACAATCTACAGCCCTGGAAACAGCAGTCATGAAATTAAGGTGTGTATTACAATGGGAAAAAATGTTGCAAAAGACCATTTAAAGCCTTAAGGTGCACCGATGTTACTTTGACGACAACAGTGTTCTGGACTGAAGCTACGGCCCTTTCAATTGCCTTAAATCCATGAGAAAGTTAGACCTTGAGAAAGGAAGATCAGAGGTGCATTGATGCCTTTGAAGTAAGGGGCTAGAAGTGCTGTTGCCAGAAGAACAAACAAACAGGTCTCGGATGAAGCACTGCCAACATGCTCCTTGGAAGGGAGGACAAGAGACTTTGTCTTCCCTACTTTGGACATAGTTCCAGGTGAGATCAGTCATGTTTGGTAAAGTAGCATGTCAATGGGAAAGAGAGAGACTCCTAACAAGATGGCTTTCCGTCATGGTTGCAATAATGAGCTCAAACATCGCGAGGATGGCATGGGATTGGGCACCATTGTTCTGCTGTACAGATGGATACACACTGTTTAGTTCTCCTGTCTATAGGAACTGATTCTACAAGACCTAACAACAGCATTTATGTGTATGCGTATATATTCCTATTTATATGTCCTTCAAAGCAAAAATCTAAAATCTAGGTTTTTGTGTTTTTTAAAAACAATGCTTTCAAGATATATTAACAGAATGGAATACTACTAAACGATGAGTAAAAAGTCAATGCACAAAAGTTTTCATGTGAACTTTCTCTTTAGAAAAACAGTGCAGGGGAATGTACACATTGATTGCAAATCTGCAAAAGCATTCTTAGCAAGCACTGCCCAAGAGTGTAGATTATTTGAAGGATATAAATAGTGCAGAGTTCAATGTGTTTTTCTCTCTTTTTTTTCTGCAAGGTTACTTACTTCTAAATAGGATAATTTTTTTATAGAGGCATAAGGACACTGTTGGAAAGTGAATCTGTCAGGAGTACTTCTGTTGCCAGAATTCTGGGCTATGCATATGACAGACCCACCTATTGGATGAGCAGGTGACTCCAGATTGAATGCAGAAAGCTGCTGAAGGACCAGACCTTTGTCTTTCTGAATCAGTTTTATTGTAGCAAATTTTGGAGAGAAGTTTCTTCATCCCAGAAGTTAAAAAAGCATTTTGGATAATCAATATTTTAAAATGCTCACATGTACATACACATGCTATTTTGCAAAACATTTCAATTGGCCCTGGGCCCCAGACAAAACACCTGATAAGAAAATCTGTACTCCTGTGCAAACAGTGAATTACTTAATATGATTCTTCTAATCATCATCTCTGCAATTCTCATCAAACAATCTTTTCTTGATGAGTCTGGGTAGGAGAAGATAGAGGAAAATACTCACAGGACTTAGTTGTGCATACTTGCTAACAGAATTCACTGTGATTATCATCCTGCTGTCCATAAGATGAACCATCCCAGAAGCAGTAGAAGGGATTTCAATGCCAGCAAGAGTCTGGAGCTCAGTCAGTGTGTCTTTTGGACACAGAAACTTCTGTCAGTTGAACATTCTTGATACAGAAGATATCTGTGACACTGGTAGAGTGGCAAAGGAGCAGCAATAGCAGCACCACCACCAGAACCAGAACCAGAACATGAGATAGAGTGGTAGGTTTCCCAAGTCACAGAGCAGCAGTGGCATCCTGGGCACTTCTCACCTGAATTGTTACCTGTCAATTTCCCTAATAAATCCATACTCTTGAGTTCTGTATGGCCATACTGAAATGAAAATAGGAAGTGCCATGGGGGACAGGGTATTATGCATAGAGAGTGCTGTCTAAGACAGACCATATCCTCGCTTGGATAATTGGTATAATGTTGAAGTTATGCAGAAAAAGTAGCAAATTTTGAGTTTCATTGCAAAAAAAAAAAAGCAGAGATGTTAATATAAAAAATATCATAGAGTTGATGCCAATTCCTACCAACCCTACAGGACAGAAAAAAGCAGCCCCTGTGAGTTTTTAAGACTGTAACCCTTTATAGGAATAGAAAGCTGCGTCTTTGTCATGAGGAGCAGTTTTGAACTGTTGACCTTGCAGTTATCGATCTAGCAAGTGACCAGTTTGTCACTAGGGCTCCACAGTAGTCAAAATGACCTCTTATACTGGTGTGAGGACATAGGGGTTTTATAACGCACTTTCACAAGTGGTTCATGCTCACAATCACCTTTTAGGCTGGCTTAGCAAATAATTTAAAACAGCATGTCTGCAAACCCTTAGGAAACCTGGCAGAGCAGTGAGTTAAGGACAGACTGTTAAGCACAGGCTGACAGGTCAAACCCAGCAGCCACTCCTCAGGAACACTCCTCACGAAGAAGAGGGGTTGGCTACTCCTGTGAAGACTCACAGTCCCAGAAACCCTCAGCAGCTGCTCCTCTCTGCCCTAGTGGCTGCTCTGCATCAGAGTCGACCCTGCAGCAGCAGAATGCATTCAGCAGCCAGTTGCTGAGGTTGCAATGGCAACTGTGATGCTTATTAACTCTGTTATACTTGGCCTGCCATTTCACTCGTCTCTGCTTCTGTCACTTCATCTGCACGATGGAGATGGTGATGGTAATGATGATGCTAGTGATGATGATGAGGAGGAGGTGGACGATGTCCTTGGATAGCTCTCTGGGTGGTTATGAGGACGCATTGCTGTGTGTCATAGAAGCACTGAGTGGAGTGCCTGGCATGGAGCAAACCCTACATAAACTGACTCTGGAGAACTGGCAAAGAGGACGGTTGGTCTCTATCTTGGATGATTCATCAATTTTATGTCTACTTATAACTTATTGTTGATTATAGTTCAGTTGCTTCCTATTATCCACCTCTGTATTAGGTGGCTACCCTGAAGTAGCCATGCTACTTGTTGTTAGGGGCTGGCAAGCTGATTACAAATCAGAGAATCTCGTCTAGCCGAGAATTGCTCCAGGCATTTTCCAGACTGTACAATTTGACAGGAGTCATTTGCTGGGCCTTTCTCTCTGAGAGTTGCTAGGAAGGTTCACATCACCAACCTGGAAGTTAGCAAATAAAGTTTTAACAGTTGTTCCAGGATTCTTTAGATAGCTGTACATGGAGATTCTACCCAGGCCAGAGCCCTCGCTGCTGTTCTTTCTGCCCCACACCTCATTAGCTCACATGTTACTTCTTCCTTCCTCTACTTTCCAGGAAAGTAAATGCTCATCAACAAGATGCACTGATGCAGGGGCTGCAACAATGGACTGCAGCATAGCCATTGGGAGGATGCCGCAGGGCGAGCAGGTTCCCTTTTGTTGCAGATGGCATCTCTAGCGATCCAAAATCACTCAGTGGCACCTAACCACCACCGCCATAATTTATTTTCATAACCCCCGCACTAGACAATCTTCTTTCTCACCCTGTTATAAATTCTTACAAACTCAAGTTTTCACTTTTATTGAATCTATCCCAATTTTAAATTGATTTGGGGTAATTATTTGAGTCATGAATGTTTTCCACACCAAGGAAGGAGAACCATTCTGATCTATGCTGACATCTATGCTTCAATTTAGATTGTGTAAACAAGTAAGTAATTTTATTTGAAGACTGACTCAGCCGATGCACACTGCATTCCTCAATCACATGGCAAACTTTCAGGATAATGATATGGTGGTGTTGTGAAAGAAATACCTCAAGTGGATGGCTTACAAGAACAGAAATCTAGGAATCCAAAATTATTGTGTCCAATCTGGGGGAAAGCTTTATTTCACTGAGCTTTGGTAAAGACCCTAGCCGCCGCTTCTGGGGTCCAATGCCCTGCTGTTCTTTGGTTCCTCGAGGACCTTCACATAATAGCATCTCTCTTCTCTTGTTTGCTCCTGTATCCAATCTGCTCCATAGAACTCAGAAGAGATTAAGTTTAGGACACACACTACACTACAGGCCCTCATTGATATCACTAAGAAATCTCTATTCTCAATTAGAGTCATACTCCCAGTTAACAAGGGTCATGATTCTGACATATATTTCTGGGAGACACAATTAAAAGCAACATTCATTTTATACACACAGTAAGTAGCCTGAAAAAGAATGGCAGTTCCAGAACACTTATTAGTACTCATGTAGAACCTGTGCATGGATCAAGAGAGCTCTGTGAATAGAACAGGGAATACTGCATGGATGAAAATCAGGAAAGGTTTGAGTCAACATTGGATCCTCTTGTCATGCTTGCTCAATCTGTATGGTGAGAAAAGCATCAGGGAAGCTGGATCATATGAAAAATAATGAAGCATCGGGATGGGTAGAAAGTTCAACAGCCTGAGCTATGCAGAAGACAGAACCTAGCTTGCTGAGAGCAAGGAGCACTGGAAGCACTTGCTAATGAAGATCAAGGATTGCAATCTTCAGAACGGATTAGAATCCGAGTAAAGAAAATTAAAATCCTCATTGAAATTGTCAAGACTATCACCTTGCTTGGATCTATAATTGTGTCCTCTTGTCATACTTGCTCAATCTGTATGCTCAATGCTCCCGGAAGCAGCCATCAAGAGATCAAATGATGGGTTATATCGACTTCACAAGATCTCTTTCAGGCGTTGACATCAAGAATTTTATTATAAGGAGGAAGATGCTCCTGACCCAAGCCATAGTATTTTCAACCGCCTCATATGTGTGTGAAAATTGGATATCGGATAAGGAAGACTACAGACTTGCTGGGTGTGAGCTGTTAGGAAAGGCCAGTCTCTGGAGGAGGGCAGCATGTTTGGTAAAGCAGGGCAGCAGCAAAAAAGTGGGTGATCCTCACCAAGACGGATTGACACAAGGGCTGCAACCCTGGGCTCAGGGTGGGACAGGACCGAGCCGTGCTTCCTTTTTCTGTGCCCAGGTCACTGCGCAGCCGAGCTGCCCTGAGGTCCCCTAACGGCAGCTCCTGTATCGCCTCAGGAGCTGCATGTGGCATCGCGATGAGATGGAAGGAATTCTAGAGCAGTGGGGTTTTGATTTTGGGCTTTCCCTTCACAATATGAGAATGATAACGATAAAGCTTGACTCAGCAATAACTAACTACATTACTTAAGACAAGAAAACAAATATGAATTGTCTGTGATTGGCATTCATGATCTTATTTGATATTGATCCGAAAGAGCCCATCTTAATTCCAGATAAGAGAAGCAATGAGGAGGTATCTATCAGCTGGTGAGTGGAAGAACCAGAACTTGATTTGGGCTTTCTTCCTCTACCGTCCCCATGGTACAGCATGTGTCCTTAGAGTCACCGTGGTTCAATATAATGCCCATTGTTTCTTTTGAACTCTTTTACTTAGGTCTGTTCCTCCTTTTAATGTGTAGCTTTAGATTGTAATAATGATGTCATGAATAAGCACCTCACTTAAGCTCACAATCCCATAAGATAGAGACTATATTGGAGCTCAGATAGCCTGGTTTCTAAGTCAGAGATTGTATTACAATGTACCTGGACCTAAAACCTTAATGTATAATGTGAGGATTTTTAAGAATGAAAATGTCATGGTTCTACTTCCAGGGTCTGAATGAGTAGATCTAGGGGAATTAGCATTCTTAGCAAACTTTCTAGAAAATGGGAACCAGTTGCTGGAGGACATGCTTTGCCATAATTTTCATTATTTCAGACTACCTTGATGACTATTATAGGTCAGGTATATGAATCAGGGATATTTTAGACACAACAAAATAGTGTTGTTAAAATTTTCTCTCTTCTGTCTGTTTGTATTATCCAAATCCACAGATTATATGTGAATCTCCATTTTTGCACATTATATTGCCGATACCTCTTCCCCTCTCCTGAGTGCCAAGGTGGATCTCTTAGTTGGAACATCTTTGATGGCAACGAGCAGAAAGCTATTCAAGACATACTTATGCAAAGAGGGAATTCATCAGCTGATTGAGCTGAACAGTGCAGGGATAAACCTACCTCCTGTCAGGGCTTGATCCAAATGATAGCCCAGGAATTCATTAATCTCAGTTTTGTTTCTCTCCAAATCTATTTCATTACCAGGTCTGGGCTCCCTTCAACAACTGATTGTCACCAAAACTTTCAGGGGGGTTAGCTGCTCTAGGAGAAAGAGAGTACTTTTCCCTCAGCTATGTTTTGCAAAAATCTGAGGTTTTCTTTTAAGCTTTCTTGAGTTATCCTTGAATCAAAATAACCAGAGAGCATGCAATACTCTGCCTAAGTATTAATCGTATGTCTTTTGCCAAGGAGGAAAATGAGCCTTGCTAAAGTTATGGACTAAGAATGGCAGAGAAGGGTTTCCAAAGGGCAGTTATGGACATGATAAAGGAGAGGGGGTCATAGTCAGATAAATGCTACTGAAGTCCTCATCCAAATACATCTTCTGATTCTTACAGCAGAGAGACCACATTTGGATGGCTGCTCCAAATTACTTTTCACACCAATTGGTGAGTGAGACCAGATGGGGACCCTAATTTATGGGTGTTAGAAAAACAAAAATTTGACCCTTTTTAAATTTGATTTTAAAGACCACAGAATTTTAAGGTTGAAAAAGAATTAATTGATCTTCTACTTCAGTCACTTAATTTTGACATTCAGAAAATGTTAGAAAATTAAATAAAGCTTTTTGACTTTGAAAATCAAGAAACAAGTCACAGAACAGGGCACAAGTAATGAGATATTTATTGATGACAGTAGGAATTTCACCAGGGAGTTTGATGTCTTAGGTTCTAGTGCTAGATGCAAAACCTCATAGTCACATTAACAATGTGGTTCCCACAATACTGTACTTGATGAGTTAAAAGACTTTTATCAGTGAAGGGATTATCAGGTTCAATTCCCCAAAATGAGTGTGTCTTTTCTTTCAAATTGCAACTCTCTGTGGAGGCTCATGATCTTTCCCTGTTTTTCTCTTCTTTCCTTTTTTTGTGCTTTAGGAGGTGTGCACCTTGAAAGATTATAGACTAGAACGTTCTAGAGGCAGTTCTACTACGTCACATGGAGTTGCTATGAGTTTGAATTGACAAAACAGAATCTCGCAATAGCAACAATATGACTGTTTGCCGACTCCGTGCAGGAAGCCAAGATTTGAATCTGGGTCAATAGACATCAAGCGTAGTCACCATCAATAAACATCAAGTGCAGTAGAAACTTCCATGTTGCTATGATTATCATCCTGTTTTCCTGAGGATTTCAGGTTCAGAAAGATGAGGCAGAAGAGCAGATGATCAACTTCTGAAAATCAGCCAATAAAAATGCAATGGATCACCACCGTCTAATTGTGAGAACGGTGCAGAATTGGGCAGTGCTTTTTTGTGTGTGTTATGTATGGGATTGTTATAAGTTGTGGACCAATATGACAGTCACTAATGTGACTATACTTCCCACTAATGTAGGGTTTAAGCCACTCGGCCAGCATTTCTTGACTGTCTGCAGTACTCATAACATGATACTAAGGATGGTGGGAAGGGGGAAATAAGAGCTATGTAGTTGGTATCCCTTAACTGAAAATGTGGGTCTTCTAGACTGTCCAGGAAAATGACACTTGCCTGAAACTCACCTCTTTCTGTCACTTCTTGCCCTCCAGTCTCAATGCTTTGCAGTCCTCTAAATTCCATTCTTCTCAGAGAGGTTGTATGAAGATACATCCATGTGGCCTTCTGTTCTCCCCCCCACTCCCTACAGACCAAGAGTAACTTTTCTTAGAAATTCATTCTGCACTCCCTGACACCACTACAGTTAAAATTTAATGGCAAGTGCTTAGCAAAAAGATGACGTGCTATATTGGCAATTCAAATCAGGTTATTGGGCACCATCTGCCTTCCTTCAAATTAATGGAAAGAAGAAACAGCTCCTATGGGCTTTGTTTATTTTTAGATTATTGCAAAGGAACCCAGCAGGCTGCCGCTCGGTGATGTTAATCCCCACTGTAAATGAGGCCAGGATATGGGTGACATAAAGTAACCATCTTCAGGTTCACAGGCATGTGCAATAATGAGGAGAAAAGCAGAAAGTGTTTCTGTCTTCATCTTGCCTCCTTGGGCTCTCTGTGAAAAAGTCAAGTAGACTTATTATAACCTCCAGGAGGCAGCTCATTGTGCTTTGCTTGAGCAACAGGAGTGTAGCAAGAACATCTTGTTTCTTCCACAGCCCATATCAAATTCAGGTCAAGCCACTGGTTATATTTCATCTTCAATTTCCATTTCTGAGACAAACAAAAAAACCTCTCTTGAAAAAATTAGATGGGCCAAGCTGAGATTTGACTAAGCGTGGCAGGATGATTGCACAGCCATGAAGGGAGCAGGCGAGACCTCGGTGGTCTCAAAGTCGAGTGAGTGCATGGCTTCTCAGGGCCAGTGTCAAAGACAGATCTGAGGGCCCATTGCCAGAGACACAATTCAGTGCATCTGGGTTATAAGCAGAGAATTTACTTTTAGCAAAACCTAGGAGAATTCTGATTCAGGTAACTGGGAACCTACCTTGAAAAATTGCCCTCTTGTTAGAAAGATTGACTTTCTAAAACTCTGTCCTGACAAGTTAAAAATTAAATGGATTATGTATTCAGAAGTCTTGAAAGCAGGGACACAAGCAGATACTGGTACAACAATGCACATGAATGTGAATAACAATACTGGTTATTCACAATAGACAAAAAAGTAGCATCGCCCTACATAGCTATCAATAGATCAATGAATAAACAAAATGTGGCACATGCTGACATTGATTGTGGTAATGATTGCACAATTCTTCTTGATGTAACTGAACTACTGAATTGTGTGATAGGTAGATGAAGTGGCAATAAAACTGTTTGTAAAATGTGCTACATACACACCATATAATATCATGTAACCATAAATATAAATGAAGTTCTCATACATACTACCACCTGGAAGAACCTTGAAAACATTATGCTGAATGAAAGCTGAAAAAGTCACAAAAGGATCAATAATGTCTTATCCCACTTGCATGAAATGTGTATAAAAGGCAAATGGAAACACACAAAAGGTAATTGGTACCAAGTTTCTGTTTGGGGTAATGGAAATTTTGGCAACAGATAGTATGATGGTTAATGCAATTTGTCAATGATTTGTATACTTAAAATGTTTAAGATGGTAAGGCTTTTTGCTATCTTTATTTTACAAAATTTATATATTTTGTTATATGAAAAAAATAAAGAAAAAGATTTATCACTCAAGAGATAATTCAATGACTCATTAGCAAACATCATACCACCACTACAAGTTAAGCAGTGTGAAGGAAGAGCAGTCACAGGGCTGGTAGGGATTGATGGACTGAAAGTTCTGAAAACAGGTTTCGAGGTTATGGGAAAGATGGGCTAATGGTGGGGAATCATCTCTGAGGACCTAGGTCACAGAGAGCTTGAAAGAAAAGAGGCAGCATTGCCCAAGGGAAAAAATGAAAAAGAATGAGACTGAACAAGGAGAGCTTTGCCACGGGCACAACTTTGTTTTATTTTGGAATTTAGGGGGAGAAATGTTTGATTTCCCATGTACAAGACAAGTTTTGTATTTCTGGGAGTGTCTGTTAGCAATATTTGTAATAACCTAATTAAGTGGTCTTAGAACTCTGTTTGTTTGTACTTTATAAAGTATGAAAGCAACCCATGACAATGTTTGGCAGTAGTTTTTTCTTTTGGGAGCATTTTATGCAACCTCTTTATTGGCACTGTGCATTATAGAGAAGCTCTGGTGATATGACATTCTGCAAGCTCCCTTGGTGTCCTGTCAGCACCTTATAAAAGAATTTTATTATTATATAAGCTTGAGAAATGCTAGAATCCAAAGTGTTCATAATCAGTGATAGAGATGACCCTAAACAGTTTTCTATTGAAAAAACTACAACCATAGAGTGTAGGGCCTGTGTTGACTCCAGAAGTTCTCAAACTTTGATGCATAACAGAATTATAGAGGTTCATGTAAGTATAGTTTGCAACCTATCCCCAGAACTTCTGATTCAGTAGACCTTGTTTCTGAATGAGTGGTGAAAATAATTTTCATTTGATTATTAACCCCGAGGTAAGCTGTTTGAACCTATCCAGCAACACTGTTAAAGAAAGACATGACAATCCATACATGTTCCAGCCTAGAAGACTACAGGGTATTTCTACTTTATTACATGATATCTCTATGATATGAATCCATCAGATGGGCTTCAACAACAACAGCAACATCCTTATTCTGAGGAAGAAAAATGCAACAAGATATAACTGCCATATTATTGTTACTACTGACCCAACGAAAGGAAATTTTATAGTAAGTTATACCAGAGTTGTGATTCTGGAGAAAAATTTTGAAAACACCATGGACTACTAAAAGAAAAAACTGATCTATCTTAGAAGAAATACAGCCAGAGTGCTCCTTAAGGCAAGGTTGGTTAGACTTTTTATATACTTTGGACATGTTATCATGAGAGACCAGACCCTGGAAAAGGACAACGTGTTAGGTATGGGTAGAGGGGCAGTGAAAGAGGAGAAGGCCCTCATGGAGATGGACTGACAAAGTTGTGGCAACAATGGGCTCAGACATTGGGACAATTGTAAGGATGATGCAAAACTGGGCTGTGTTTCACTTTGTTTTGCATAGAGGTCAGAACCAACTCAGTTATACCTAACAATACAAAGACACAAAAAGCTGTGCATACCAATTATAAAGAGTTGGAAACAACCCAAATTTCCATCAAAAGATGAATGGATTAAAAAACTACTCATGCATCTCCAAAAAGCAGTGGTAAAGGCATGAAGCACATCGTCACATGGTAAGAACTGGAGGAAATTATGCTAAGCTAAGTAAGCCAAGTACTAAAAGACAAGTACAACATGAGATCATTGAAGTAAGCTTAAAGATGCAAAAAGGACGTAGGGAAACGGTACAGTATACATAGATTCCTTGGGTGAGGTCAAGGTAGTATGACAGGGGTCAGGGGACAGGGGTCAGTAACCCAGGGTTACTTATGGTAGCCAACTAAAAAGGAATGGGGGAGAATGGGAAAGACATGGGTGGCGGGGAAGGGTGGACAGAGCACTAGCCTACCCAATGGGAAGGTGTTATTTATATCTACACAGGGAATGAGAGACCAGACTTCAACTTGATGAGCCAAGATGGGAATGCAACAATAGAGAGGTCTGAGGGACTTACCCTCATCCCAACTTTGCAGACAGCACCCCCTTTCAATGAATTCACTTCAGAGACCAGCACTGAAGTTA
Source organism: Nesogale talazaci (assembly GCA_004026705.1). Taxonomy (NCBI): domain Eukaryota; kingdom Metazoa; phylum Chordata; class Mammalia; order Afrosoricida; family Tenrecidae; genus Nesogale; species Nesogale talazaci. The sequence goes on along the minus strand of PVJH01026319.1, from coordinate 14,333 downwards.
TAGCTCTGGGAAGGGAGTATGTCTGATCAGAGCACACAGGAGCAAGCAAAGAGGGAGGAGAGACAGGGGAACACATCCTGGCCCACCAAGCCCTAGGATCCAGTGCACAGACAGTATCATATGGCCAGCCCCACAATGAGACATGAAGTCCCTCACTGGCCCACAGTGCTAGAAGGGACAACTGGAGATACAGTGTGGAAATTGTGCCTGATCTGACTCCACCACACCAAGGCAAAATACTAAGAGAGTGCAACAGAACAGCAAGGGGAGCAAAGAAATGAAGTCCCTATGGAATACCAAAAATAGACTGTGGGCTCTGGTTGTGGCACCGCATTAAACTCAACCAGAAAACACTCTAAAGGTCAACAAACAGACCTGGAACTATTTAAGACTTTTCTTTTTTTCATTGTTTTCTGCTGTGTTATTTTATTTTGTTGCTTTGTTTTGCTCTATCTTGTTTTTGTGCTTATTATTGTCTCTGTATGTCTATCTAAGTAAAATAGGCAGGATAAACAATAGAAAGGAGAAAACAACAGAACTGATGCTTCTGGGGAGACACCGGAGAGGGCGAAGCAGGGGAAAGGAAGTGGTGTTAATAGACACAGGGACAGGGAACAGCAAATGATTTAACTCCATGGTGTGGAGGGCGTAGGAAGCTTGGTAGGGCTTGATCAAGGGCAATGTAACCAAGAGAAATTACTGAAACCCAAATGAAGGCTGAACATGATAGTGGGACAAGAGGAAAGGAAAAGGAAATAGAGGAAAGGACTATGAGACAAAAGGCATTTATAGGGTCTAAGTACAGTCATGTACAATTGTAAATATATTTGCATATGATGATAGGGAAATAGATCTATGTACATATATTTATAGGCTTAGTATGAAGGTAACAGATGGACATTGGACCTCTACTCAAGTACTTAGTCAATGCAAGAAAACTTTGTTCTAGTAACCTGGCATTCCATGATGCTCACCTCTACAACACAATCACTGAAGAAAAAGCAGGTGCATAAGCAAATGTGGTAAAGAAAGCTGATGGTGCTTGACTATCAAAAGATATAGCATCTGGGCTCTTAAAGGTTTCAAGGTAAGCAAGCAGCCATCTAGCTCAGAAGCAACAAAGTCCACATGGTGGAAGCACACCAGTCTGTATGATCATGAGGTATCGATAGGATCATATATTAGACATAAAAATCCCAGAACAAAAAAAAATCATATCATTGTGAATGAGGAGGAGTGTAGAGTGGAGACCCAAAGTCCAACTATAGGGATTTGGGCATCTCCTTACAGAAGGAAAGAAGGGAGGAGATGAACCAGTCAGGTTGCAGTATAACACAGTTGAAGGATACCCCCAACTATCATGACCCCAATTCTACCTCACAAATCTGTCTAGACCAGAGGATGTACACAGGTACACATAAAAGCTGAAAATACAGGGAATCCAGAATAGACAAACCCCTCAGGACAAATATTGAGAGTAGTGATACCTGGAGGGTAAGGTGAGGCTTGGGGAGAAAGAGGGAATTGATCACATTGACCTATATATCACCCCCTTCAAGGTAGACAGACAACAGAAAAGTGGGTGAAGGGAAACATTGGTTAGTGTAAGACATGAAAAATTTTTTAAAAATTATCAAGGGTTCATGATGTGGGAGGCGATAGGGAACTGATACCAAGGGCTCAAGTAGAAGGAAAATGTTTTGAAAATGATGATGACAATAATTGTTCAAATGTGCTTGACACAATAGATGTATGTATGGATTATGACAAGCATTGTATGAGCCCTCAATAAAATGATTTAAAAAGTAAGAAAATAGATAAAAGTCAAAAAGGAAAAAAAGAAAGAAAATGAGCTTTAATTTTTTAAAATAGCTGTGCACATACTCAGGCCCTGTCATCTATGGTTCAACATTCTCACTGAGCTTAGAATCGGGCAAAGAATATATATATATATATATATATATATATATATATATATATATATATATGGCAAGAGGTTTCTGGAATCTTCCATAAACAGGCCAGAATGGGTTTTGTTATTGTCTATGATTTTAGAGATCCGTTCACAAAAATGAGTGAAGTAGTGGATAGTTTCACCAACAAATTCTGTTACTGAGTAAAAAGAAATGATGGAACTTAGGTGACCATAGAAAATGCCAGTTTCCACAGTGGAAGGGTTTTATACATCCTCATGGTAGTTTAGCCTCCCAGTAGGATAGCACATCTGGAAAAGGCACCAAACCCACTGCTTTTGAGTCTATTCTGACTCCTACAAACCCCAGAGGGCAGAATAGAGCAGCTCCATGGGATTCTTGAGACTTTGAATCGATAGCAAAAGAAGTACACTGCCTCATCTTTCTCCCATGGAGTGGCTGGTGGGTTCAAACTGCTGACCTTTGGACTAGCAGGTTAACACTTAGCCAGTCGCTCAGCCCATGGTGTCTTACCCTTGGCCTTCCTAATGGAAAGAAGCCCCACTCAGTCAGTTTGGTCATTGTCAGCATTCACTTTGTCATTATCTTGCCTAAGTTGCACCTTGTTAGAGGAATTGCCAACGTTGGTGGTCCAGGTGCTTCCCCAGGCAGACCCCTGAAGAGCCAAAAATTTCAGTTGAAGGGAGAAAAAATTTTCTAATCAACTCTAGAAGCAACTCACTAGTGCCCTAATGAATAAGTAGGGTAGTTGAAAATTGAATGGAAAACTTTCTTTTCAAAGTCCTTGTCAACCTTGGGAACAAGTTTTTCCAGAGTGATCACAGGCTATTGCTTCAGCAGAGAAAACTGAAGAAAAGATTTCTATAATTACAACTAATTACAATCCCATGATTCCATTTAATCTCCACATAAGAAGTTCACCATTTGGAGAGTTACATCGATCCTCTGTGCTGGAGCCAATTAGATATTTCTGTCCAGTCCCCAATGGCTACCCAGCCTTTGCCAGAATGAAATTGTGTTTTGAATTTTATTTTTACAGCCTCAGAGACATCTCAGATTTTAACAGGACATTGGAAACCAGCCATTTTTGGCACATCTGGTCCAGCATGATCTGCATATTTCAAAAATCATTAAGGAGTTAATACTGAAAACTATTTAACTTTATCTCTGATGACAAGTTTGTTATTTTTTTAATGTCCAAGTGTTTGATTTCTTTTAGAAAAGGAGAAATGATTCCATAATTCCTTGGAATTTTGATCCAAAGAATGAAGGGGGAGAGAGATTACAAGTGACATCTCAATTTCTGGCTCCTCATTAGTCAGGGAGACTTGATTTCTGATGATGGCTCTTCTAATTGACTAGCAAGCAGACTGTTCCTCTCTGGGGAAGGAATAGCTTCACACTTTCTGGTTCCAGAATTTCAGGGCTCCCAGAAACCCCATTATCACTGCCTGTGAGCCTTACAAAAATCAAAGGCTCTGTCATTGAACTCCATGTATGTATTTATTCTGTGTGTTTGTGATGAGACTATACACTAGGCATTCATCAATCCAACAATTTCTATTTCTATAGTTCAATGACACTGATTACATTTTCCATACTGTGCAACATGTATCCCTGTTTTTTTTTGCAATTATTCTACCACCATTAAAAAATAATTCAACCCCCACCCCAAAACATTTTTATTGAGGTAAAATATATCTGCATATGTATATGTACATAAAATTTCCACTTCAGGTATATTTCTATGTACAATTTGATACATTAATTATATTTATCATATGGCACAGTGACAATGAATCATTTCTAAAAATTTTCATTATCTTCAACAAAAACTCTGTTGCCTTAAGCAATTGTCCTCTGTTTTCACTCTGTTCCCATCCATGGTTCTCATCCACAAGGTTCACGTTATAATATTAAGCAGTATTTTTGTATGTGTGCATTTTTAATATGTTGACCATCTAAATCCTGTATCTTTGTTAGCTGCCACTGCGTGGATTCTAAGGATCAGGGCCATATGTAGAGCCAAAGGAAGCACTGCTCAAACCTGTGCTGTCCTCACAGTCATCCTTTTATGTTTTTTTCCCATTATTGCAGCCATTCTGTCAACATAGCTCATCAAGGGCCTTTCTCTTTATTGCCACCCCTTTACTTTACCAAGCATGCTGTCTTTTTCCAGTGACCGGTCTCTCCCAATAACATGTCCAAAGCACATGAGATGAATTCTCACCATCCTTAACACTAAGGAACATTCTGGTCATACTCTTTTAAGACAAATTTATGTATTCTTTGGTGGCCAATAGTGTTTTCAATATTATCACCACCAACATAGTTCAGATACATCGATTCTTTTTCAGTCTTTTTTATTGGATGTTCAACTTTCATATACATATAAGGTAATTAAAAACCCTATGGTTTGGGTTAGGCACATCTTAATCCTCAAACAGCTAAAAAGGTCTTGTGCAGCAGATTTACCCACGCAGTGAATCATTTGATTGCTTCAGAGTTGTTTTCATGAACAGTAATTAGGGGTTCAAGTAAGACAATATATTTGACAAGTTCAAACTTTTCTCCATTTATCACAATATCATCTGTCTTTCAGTATTCTTCACCAGCACCACAATTCAGAGTGTTGATTCTTCTTTGTCTTCTGTACACAGGATAACTCACTTTTGTGGAGCTGATGGTGCCTGATAGGACAAGGCGGAAGTGTTCTTTGGGTTTCTAAGTCCGTAACTCTTTACAGGAATAGAAAGCCACATCTTTCTCCCCTTGTATAGGATAGCCTAATCTTATTCCTATAGACCTTGAGGTTAGCAGCCCACTGCTGATCTGAGAGTGTCATTAGATCTCCTTTTCCCCCATGACAGGAAGGTCATTTCCTTGTTTCCACACCCACATAACCTCACTACTATGATAGCCTCTCCCACTGGGCCCTGCCTTTGTTGAAGGAAGAAATTTGATTCAGTGAGAAAATCCCCCTGTCCTTGCCCTCCAGCTCTTTCCTTGTGTGGAATCCCCTGAGAGAGGTCCTGGCCTGGGAAAGGTGGAGGCGCCAGAGTCATGGGGCCCTCGATCTTGTGCTGGGAGTTTACATGCTTAAAGCAATGTCTGGAGCTTTTAGTTGATATTTGAAAAGTGTCAAAACCCCAAGCATTCCCTTTCTACATGAGGCCCCGGAAACCTCAGGTCCCAATGTATAAATCAAATGAAGAAAGGGCTGCTGGTTTGAAGCTGTAAGTCATTCTGATGGATGCAACTCTGTGGCCTTGTCTGCTGGATCTGCAGGTGTATTGTACATCCCAGGGCCTGCCCACTACAACTTTTTAAGTTGAAAGCAAATTCAGCAAATCCTACCCTGAAAAAGTAACTGCAGGTTCATATTGACGATAGAAAAAAGGTTTGATGCAGGGAATAAATCTGGAGGGGGGTGGGGTGGGAAAGGAGTAAACAAAAAATAAAAGGATAGGTCAATTTCCTTATTTATTCTGTTAGTGGGTAATCTTTCATATTTCTTTTAACCTTGACTATTTCAGGTTCTCAGATCCTAGATTCTGTAATGCTATCCAAAGTCACTTCTCTTAGCAAGCCTCTCTCTCTCCTCCGAATTTCTGATAGTGGGAAACAGGATGGGTGACATCTGCCTTTGAAATCAGGCCATGCTGTTGAGCAGTTGGCAAATCCAAGTGATTCTCTTGTCACTTGGAGTGGGTGCAGGGTTGCATATTAATTTATAATTACTCATAAACTAGACACAAAGTCTTCTCTCTCTTTTTTCACAGTTGGACATACAAATTAGGTAATATTGAATGGGCAATGAATATTTCATTTTCACCTTACCTCCTGATGACTTCTGCTCTAGTCTCCTTAAATGAGACTAGATTAACATTGGGAGCAACTCCCATTTGTTTAAATAACCATGTATGAGTTCCCTTAGACTTGCTATATTGGGATCTGGATTTGTCAGCAAAGTCTGCTTTTGACCATAAAGCACAGCAAAGTAATGGAACCAATCTCAAGTTTATGATGGGTATGAACTTTTGGTATTTCAAAAGTTTGGTTCTTTTGGTTCTGGCCACATGGCAGCCTAGGCTTTTAGAAAGGAAAAATGTAGAAATAGAGTTATAAAAAAGCAAACACTCTGACGTAAAAGAAAGAAAAGTTCCTGGAAGTGAGAAATGAGAGAAAACAAAGCCAGGTTTGTTTTAGCAAAATTGCCAAGTCTGAGAATGACCCTGGAAGCTCAAGGATGGGGACTTAAACAACTTCTGAGGCAAAGAAGACGTGTTCTCAAATCCTTGCCAGGTCGGGCAGTGAGAAAGCCTCACATTGAAACATTGCGCTATCGGTGGAATGGAGACCAGAAAGATTCCATTTTTCATTCCAGAAGAGAAGCAAGAAAGTTTGCCATCTATGTAGGGCAATTGTTTGACGACAATCATGAGCAAGAAAACCCAAACTCCAGGCCCTGATGGTCAAGCAGTTTCATGTCAGGTAAGGCTACTAATGGAAAGATTAGCCATTTGAAACCACCAACCACTCCTCAGGTGACAGACTGGGCTTTCTCCTCCCACAAAGAGCTCCAGTCTATGAAACTCACAGGGACAGGCCTATCCTACCCACAGGTTCACTCTGCATCCCCATCGACTTGATGGCAGTGAGTTTGCTTTCTGTTTACCACCTATGGTTGTGGTATCTAAGTGTATGCTCCTGGCAAATTGGCACAAATGTCTGTCCATTGAATCTCTAGTGTGTAATAGAAGGAATTGCTAAACTGCTTTGTAGAAAAAAGCATTTTTATAAGGGCCCAAGGGACTTACACAGAGGAAAGAAGAATTACACACCACAAGGAAATTAACCACAGGAAGGAAGACTCAACCAATGCAGCAAAAGGATGAGAAAGTGCAAGAATCAGAAATAAAAGTTGCATAAATGGAAGTGACTAGGAAGAATATTCAAAATTATCATGGCCATAAGAAAGAACAGTATGATAAGTGAGTCAACAGATTAATAAAACAAAAACCAATTCTCTTACGATCCAGTAATCTCTTTATTGGACATAAACCCTAAATAAAGACAGAATACAACATGGACAAACACATGCTCACCTTTGTCTATTGCAACAATTTTCACAGTAGTGAAAACATGAAAACAACCAAAAATTCCTATTATAGAGGAGAGGATAAACAAACTCTAGTACTTTCATACAATAAAATAGAAATAAGAAAAAATTCCAACTTTCTTAAACACTACAGGATGTGGAAATAAACTATAAAACATTATGTTTAGCAAAGTCAGTCAATTTTTAAAGTCCAATATTTGATGGGACCACTATTATAAGGAAAAACAAAGAAAATTGATTTTTATACCAAAAGGTAAAACCTTGAAGATTACGAGGAGGCCAGGGATGGGATGGGGACAAGGGGAGGGGAAGGAATTAATAGAGGGAGGAAGGATGGAGAGAAAAATAAAAGAAAATAACCACATTTAAGGGGGGCATGCATGGGAAATTATTACTGACTTCATTTGTTAAGATAAGCTGTGCAACTATATAGGATATGCTTCTTTGGAAACCAAAAGAAATAAGGTAAACAATAATAACTATCAAAAAATGAGAATGAAAGTTTGCAGCTTTAGAAGTCCTCTAGATTCCTTACTCTTTGGATGGGGAGTTTGGGCTTAGTGCCTTAGAAATGAAGAGAAGTAAAACTGAAGTGATCTTTAGATGCATTTCAAATTGTATGAAATGAATAGAGCTTGTACAGAGGTTGATCACCTCCCTGGGCTTGTTTGGATTGAGGAAATCCAAGAAAACAAGAATGTCTCCACTAAACCCAGAAAAGTTTCTGGCAAACGAAGATCTTTCATTATTTTTTTTAAGATTGTATAATTGGAGATATTAAACCAATACAAAATGATATAACAACCTGGACCTAACAACAGAGCCATTGTCAATCTCAATTCTAAGTATTAAGGACCAAGGAGAGATGTAGCTTCTGAACCCAGAGAAATAAGCTGTATGGAATGAGATGGCTGATGGGAGCTATAATTTTTAATGCCACTGCCATTAAGTTGATCGCTACTCATGGTGACCTTATAGGACAAGTCAGAACTCCTGCTGTTGGTTTCTAAGATTGTGACTCTTTATGGGAGTGGAAAATCTTGCCTTTCTCCCATGGAGCAGTTGGTGGTTTCAAACTGCTGCCTTATGTTTAGCAGCCCAACACGTGACAATCACTACACCACTAGGGCTCTTGAGTGGGAGGAAATAAGCAGGGTGAACAAACACACCCATTTCATTCACCTCTGTGAGGGAAAACCTTACCTGCGGTCTTTGTGGGGGCTTCCCATTGACTAAATTTAATTGGGAACCAGACAGGAAGAAAGGGCTTTGACCTAGTCCAGATACCCAAATAACCCAGTCTTCTATGACACAGAGCATGGTAAATAAGGGTGCAGAATTGATCTTGAGGAGAAAATGACAAAATGACCACAACACAACCAATTTGGCCATCTGAATTCTTATACATGAAACTTGCCCACAAGTTAGATCATGTTTTTTAACACCAGTAGTCAAAGAAAGAGCTGGGGGGAGGGGGGGCGGGGTGTGATAGTTAGGACCAGTAAGTGGCCTCATATCTGGTATTCACCATCATTATAGCTTTGAGAAACTTTCTTTATTTCAATTATTAAAGTATCCATTTAATAATTAAGACATTGTCTAACAACAGAAGACTCAAACTGGATGTCCATGAATGAAATCTAAGGGCACATGTGTTTCATCTGGCTTATCATGGCCTTGTAGCATTGTAGTATTATTATTCGCAAGTCTATCAATCAGATTTCTGACTCCCCTTGTGATTTCAAGTGACGACAATTGCCTAAAGGATGTTCTTTAAGAAAAACCTGCACTTGTGTTCTTCAGTCCAGCCCAGGGTCCACTTCACTTATTTTATATCACCTGTGTGGTACCTTTAGGAGTTTGAATTTGCAACCCTGGAATGGTCTTTTTCAGCTTCAACAGTCTGTGAAATTGAGGGCATCACTGCCCTTTTTTTGCACATGAACATAGGCTTTTTGAATTCTCTAATCTAGGTGGATTGGAAAGTTGGCAGGTGGTTTATTTTTGCATTTCTTCCTTTACATCTTAACCTCGGCAAATATGCAGCATGTTTTTTTTTAAGCATATGGTTTTCCATGTGCATAACTAAACTTTTTTCCCCTTGAGTCCTCCAAAATCCCAGAAGAATAAACATAAGCTGCTACTTGAAAAACATTTATGAGCAAAAAACCCCGAGAGGCAGAAAAAAATGAGGGAACCAGAAAAGTTGCTAAGTGGATGCATTTGGGATAAGTGTATGGACAGTTCATGAAGACCATTCTTCTTCATGTCGCCCACTGCACGGTGTACCAGTGAGTCAGGGGCGGGGGCACCTTGGTTAAAGAACTCGTCCAATAACCAAAAGGACTGAACCCCCAGCCACTCTGTGAAAGAAAGATAGTGGAGACAGCTTCCATGAAAATTGACAGCACTGGAAACCTGATAGGAACACTGCAATCTGCCCCGCAGGGTTACTGTCAATTGGAATCAATTAGATGGCAGGGCTCAAAGGTGACGCTACCTTTGCTTTCAGTCTTGTGGAAATAAATAGAGCAAAAGTTGAACTGAGATATATATTTGGTATTGGGTAAACCTTGGACTATTCGATGCAAGATGGGGAGTTCAAAATCACCAACCACTGCATGGGAGAAAGGTGAGACGGTCTACCTCTGTAGTGATGTATGCCATTGAAAGCCTTAGACAGAGCCGTAGGGTTGCTGGGAATCAGAATACATTTGAGGGCAGTGGGTTTTTATTTGTTTGTTTGTTTGTTTGATGTTACATAATGACCCTAAGGAACTCTGGTGGTATCGTGGGTGATTTGTTGGGCTGCTAATCACAAAGTCAGCAGTTCAAACTTGCCAGTCACCCTAAGGGAGAAAGATGAGGCTGTCTACTTCTGTCAAAACTTACCGTCTCAGAAACCCAGTGAGCCAGTGTTATTCTGTCTTACAGGAACACTAAGAGTCTAAGTAACTCAATGGGAAATAAGGGTCAAAGAGTGGGAAAGGGGATATAGGCAGATCTTTACTGAAAGCACACAGAAGCACTTCTTTGCGTGGGCTTGAATGGAAATTGCATTAACATCCAGAAGCACCAACACTAGAGGTCTCTAGACAGCATTTTGCACTGACTGATTACCATGGGTGGGACTCCACGTAAGATTTCCTCAGTACTTACTCAGACAGTGCTTCAGTCACTACTGAGTAAAGCCTAGGACAAAGGATTAAACGTGGAAAGCAAAGTTCACAACTCTTTTTCTAGAATGAGCAACGATAGTGAATTAATAGAAATGGTTAAGATGAATTTATTTCTTTTCAACCGATCTGGTACTAGCCACCTTCACCCAAGGAAAGGGGAATGTTTTGGTTTGACATTTGTCAGCTAATGCAACATCAGATGAGAATTCACGAAAGGACAAAGTTTGTCTGGACATCTTGTTTCTTGTTCTCTTCCTTGAGACGTTTCTTGTCACTTACCATTGGCCAGTCACATGTCTCCTTGCATATTTGCACATCTGTTGTCTGTAGGCACCTACATTACCTCTTAACCCCTAACCTTTTAACTCTTAACTACCTGCCTCTTCACCAGTTGCTGCAATGTCTGATTTGACTCACAGAGATGCCATGAGTATCAGAGAAAAATGGCTTCATTGAGATTTCCAGAGCTGATATGTTTTTTTGAGGAATGAGGGAAATAGATTATCAGATACCCCCTCCCCACCCCACTCCATGCACATTTGGGTAGACGCAAATTTTCAATCTTTCAACCAAGCATGTTAAATATTTGCATGATTCAAGAACTCCAAATGCCCTTAAGCCCCCACCTAAATTCACTTCTCTTCTGTGCCATGAAATCAGTGAGGCTCCTGCGGGCTAGAGAGATCATATAACTTAATATCCAAACTAGAACACTCTGGCGAATAGAAAGAAAATTACACTAATAATTAAGCCTGTAGTGGTGGTGGTGAAAAAATATGGGACCACTGTGTTGGCTCTGACCCATAGTGGCCCTATGAGCAACAGAAAGAAACACTGCTCAGTCTAGTTCCATACTCACAATGGTTCCTATGCTTAAGCTCAATGCTGCAATCACTGCGTCAAATCCTCTCATTGAACGCCTTCCACTTTTTCACTGAGCCTCCACTTACCAGACACCATGCTCTTCTTCAGGGATGGGTCTCTCCTGACAACATGTCCAAAATATGTGGGATGAAGTTTTGCTATCCTTGCCTCCAAAGAACATTTTAGCCTTGCTCCTAATTATGCTTACATGAAAGAATATTTATCCACACTTTAGAATATACTTATTTTTCCACTGGGCCTTAGATTGACATTTTGTCCTGACCAACAGGACTTCTAAGGCTGATAATTCTGATACAGCAGTAGGTAGACATTTTTATGGCAGACTGAATTGCACCAAGTAAGTATCTTACTCACTCATTTACCCCCTTATTGTCAACAAATCAATGCAGACTCATAGTGACACAGAGGACAGTACAGAACTGGTCCTGTGAGTTTCCAAGACTGCAACTCTTTAGGGAAGTAGAAATATTTTTCTCCTGAGGAGTAGTTTGCAGTCCAACACATAACCACTACATCACAATGAAGTGTCTAGAGAGTCCCAATGGATTTTTTAATGTGCATTTGGAAGGTTAGGACTGATGGGATAGTAAAGTGCCTCAAATAGGTTTACAGAATAAAAGTGATCAGTGCTATGTTTTAATAAAAACAAATTTTAAACATTTACCTCCATTGTGTCTCCAAAAAACATGCGTTGCAAATTGAAACCCCTATGAAGAGTTGGGCTGCTAACCCAAAGGTTAGATGTCAAACCCACCAGCCTTCCCAGAAGGAAAAAAAATGGCAACATGCTTTAGTAAAGATTGTAACCTTGGAAATTCTGTGGGGCAGATCTCTGTTTTTAACCCCGTTTTGAGCCAAAATCAGCTGATGACATAACCAACATGCATGTGGATATAATCCTACCTGGGACTAGAGCTTTGCTCCATCAGTGAGGCTAGATTAGGATAGGGGCTTGTCTTTAGCTTTTGAGATCTGAAGGAATCACTTAGACACAGAAGCAAGGAAGGACAAAATAGGTATGACAGATGCATGTGGAGATCATCAAACCACCAAAGAAGTGAAGAATAGAAGTTGAAAAGAGATAAGGACTTTCCCTGAAACCCCAAACAGAAAGAAAATCTTCTGGAAAGCTGATGAGATGAATTTGAACTTCCAGCTTCCACTGTGAAAAATGGGAGTCCTGGTGGAGCTGTCAAGTTCATAAAGGTTGGCTGGTTGTTCAAAACCACCAGTCACACCTTCTGGAGAAAGTCCTCTGACAGATTCTGGTTTGGGGTTTGTGCAACTGTGAAAAAGTAAATTTCTATTCATTAAAAGTCACCCATTTGTAGTATTTCTGTTACAACAGTACTTGATGGTGGAGACGACCCTCAACACAGAAAAAGAACACAGTGAATTGTTGCTAACATCATGCAGAACTTATGTTTATGAGCACTCAGATTGTAAGGTGACTGTTAGGTACCACTGAGTCAATTCCAATGCATAGAAGCCTTATGCACAGCACACTGAAACATTGCTCAGTCCTGTAGCACCCTGACAACATCCTTACAAATACAAATACTGACCATTTTTGAGTCCATTTTTGCAACCACTGTGTCAATCCATCTCACCAAGGGCATGCCTCTTTTCTGCTAATTCTCTTCTTTATCAAACATGTTGACCACTTCCAGGGCCTAGTCTCTTCTAAAAACATATCCAAAGATACGAGACAAAGTCTCATCACCTGTGTTAGTCTGGGTAGACTAGAGAAACAAATCCATAGACACTCATGTGTATGAGAAAGAGCTTTATATGCGAGAGCAATTGAACCTCGAGGAAACATCCCGGTCCAGTCCAGATCATGTCTATAAGTCCATATGCCTGATACCAATCTATAAAGTCCTGTTCAGACTCACAGAATACATGCAATGATGCCGAATGCATGAAGATTTCAGGCCAGTGGATTGGAAGTCTTATAGGTCCAGTGGCATTGAAAGCATCTCAGTGCTGGCAGAGCTCTCCATGTGACTTCTCTGACTTCATCAGTCTCCCTCCTGATGTCTTCTCCACAGGATTTTCTCACAGGAAGTAAGCAGAGAGAGAAAAGTACCTCCTGCCTCCCAGAAGATACAGAGTTCCCCGAATTCTAGGGGTAAGGTCATACTCAGAGGTCTTATTGTCTATGACGTAATTGACACACAAGACTCCACCCCTTCATTTCACCGCTCTCAACTCCCAAAATGACACAGAGTATTTAGCTACCACACCTTCGTCTCTTCTTAGGCTCATTTTAGTGGTACTTCTTCAAAAACACATTTGAATGTTATGCTGACAGTCCCAAATAATTTCAATATTCTTTGCCAACACCATAAGTGTCTTAGTCTCTCTTTTTCCTGGCCTTCTGAGTTCACTGTCTAATTTTCACATACATATGAGGCCATTGAAAATATGAAAGCTTGCTTGGGTCGAGCACACCATTGTCTTTAAAGTGGCACTTCTGCTTCTTAATAACTTAAGGGGGTCTTTTGTATTAGATTTGCACACTGTTTGATTGCTTGACTGTTGCTTCCATGAGCATTGATTTTACATTCAGGTACAATGCTATCCTTGACAACTTCGATCTTTTTTTCTGCTTCTCATGTTGCCATTGGTCCAGTTATGAGGAATTTTTTTCCACATTCAATTATATGAGTCGGCAATACCCCATCCCACCCCCCAAAAAACCTGAAAAAAAGCTTCACTGCGCAGAGCTTTCATAGTATGCATTTTCCCACTAGGTGAAATTTTGTTTTCTCTTTGGGAAAAATACCACAGAAACTGTTGTGATGTTGAACACAACTTACAAGGGCAGCATTATGGGAAAAACTCAAGTATATTATGGTTTTCTCATTTGAAAAAGGAAATGCCAATTGATGACAAAACTCATTCTGGATGTCCATCAGTCTTCTGTACAGACAAAAATATTGATTGGAGTGCATTTGAAATTCATTCCACTAGGTCAGACTGATAATCAAGCTATTTATTTAGAGGTTCCAAAAAAGATTGCATAATAGTGCGTGACAAAAAAGGCCTCATTTGTGGCAGAGGAGGGACTGGTGTTGCCATCACGACAGTGCTCCTGCAGCCAGTTTTTGCCAAAAAACAGCATGCCTCTCATGCCCTATGCAGCTTACTCGCCTGCCCTCACTCTGTGTGACGTCTTTTTGTTTCTGTGGATGCAGAAGGACGTGAAAG